>NJDC01058138.1:174960-192593 GCA_002245475.1 Calephelis virginiensis | reverse complement strand
TCACCACACATAATCACTTTTTCATTTCCTTCAACCATATCCAGAATATCCCTTACTGAATCCCAAAACTTTTCCAGGTCATGAGTCGCCGACGAGTTGACCAGAGCATACGTTGCTACCACAAAACTCGCGTGAATCCTAGTTTAATACGGACCCAGAGCAGTCTCGGACCAATCAAATCATACTCTTTCAGGCCTGAGGCTAAGCGAGACGATAAAATGATACCTACCCCAGTGCTGGCGTGATCGCTCTGTGATACACCAGACTAAAGAGCCAACCTGCCACCTGGGAGATCAAAAGTATCACTACCTTTTCGCTTAGTCTCCGTTACACACAGTAAATCCAGGCATCTCTCATTCATTACATCAATCAATTCATTCACCTTCGCTTCCATTCCCCCTCTCACATTCCACGTGCCTATTTGACACTCTCCACTCCTCGATTCGCCAGTACGGGCCTGGCGTGATGGGCTAACTTAACTATTTAATCAGGTTAAAAACAGTGAGCGAAAATTTAATGATTTAAATAATTTTAATTATCAAAAAAAATGGTATTTGCTGTGTGCCATACACGTTATAGTGTGTGTTACAATTACAATAAATACCAAATCTGGCACTAATGTGGTTTAATTTGGTTGAATGGCTCTAGCATAATACGTTATCAAAGTCGTTTTAAGTGTTGATGATTGTGACGGAATCGGAGTACTATAGAGTGGATACTGATGACTGATGTGTGATAAAAGAAATCTGTCTGTTAGAAAAAGTGGTGTGTGAGCTCGTGGGATGTATTCGATTCTGGTCACTGTCGTTTTATGAGAAAATATGAAGTTGGGAGTGACTTGGAAGTGAAATAATGTACTTGAATTTACAACCTAGGGTTACAGTAGTACAGTTTTGTATCATGATATTGTGAAAGTATTACTGTTGCTTTGAGGTCTAATCGACATGATGAGTAGTGAGTATGAGTAGAGCACTTGAGTTTTAGTTGTGGCCGGTAAGATAAGCACTGAAAAAGTTTAGAGTTTTTTTAAATTTTCTTACAAATTAGTTTAAAGTTTGTCAGGACTGGCCGAGCGTGTCGATTTCATTTAGTTTCACAGGTCGACACACAGACACCTGTGTCTCGCAGGATGGCCGTGTCGGAAGGTCATGAGCTAGTATATTTTCTAATATCTGCGGCGGCGCACCCGCGTGTAAAGTTGGAAAGTCAGGAACAAAGTATAGTTATGATATTGTGGTCATTAGTACATTTGGCGCCCCAGGTGCTTCGGAATTCACGTAGCTTGTTTCTTATTGGTTCGTTTGTCGGGAAGTCATTGATAAAGTTGTCTCATTAGCACAACAGGTGGAGCTTTAGCAAGTAACTCATTTGTTATTGGTCCGTTCATCGTTGCCACGTATATAAAAACCCTAGTGCCGCCATTTTTCGGCAGACATCCTTTGGGCACGTCTCTCAGTGCTTGAACCACTGTCTAGTACGGAGGTTGCCACTGGTAATAGTCTTTCCCTGTCATAGGTTGACAAAGAGACACTTCTAGGTCGCAATTGTTAATTAAATTGGGATCTTGGGGCCTAGGATGTGGGTCGTCCGGGGGGTGCATTATTCGGCCGGCACTCACGCAGGAGGGGCGGGGTGGAGCCCCACTTTCCCCTTCGGGGGTTTGGCGTTTACGTAAGCACAAAAACCGTGACGTGTTTAAGTAGTGTTGTCATAGTAGCAGGCTTACTCCAATGTTTAATGGTTTGTTTAGTAACAAATGGGTGTACGCTATAGTTGTTTGTGCGTGATTGTGGTTATGTTTGTTAACAGTGTAGTGAGTAATTACCTAGCTACTCCATTGTTTATAATTATGATGAGATTTACGATGTGGTTTTACGACTAGATCAGGTGTTACGGCTTTGTTTTGATATTTCTGAATTATTTACTAACTACCCTCAAGTTGTGAGCTCTCGGCCTACAAGCCCCGTGGTTCCTGTTCGGCCCAAGTATGCGTGATCATCTCTTCGACATACATATAAACCGTCCTCTTTAATCACTTTATCTTTTACAAAAACCACATCAAAATCCGTTGCGTAGTTTTAAAGATTTAAGCATGTAAAGGGACATAGGGACAGAAGAAGCGACTTTGCTTTATACTATGATTTCAAGACCTGTATTAGGTTTTCTTGCTACTCACTGATCCTTCTTGGGGAGCGCGGACACGACGGGCTGCGGGGCGCCGAGTGCTGTAACTGGCTATCTAATGAGCGGCCCTAGGACAAACAAACTCATACTTATACAACAATAAAAAAGGTAATAACCATCTTTATCACTTAAGCTTTCTTTACGAAAAAATTGGCATAGATATCGGTCCATTAGTTCAATAGTTATTATGCCACAGACACATATACGCACTGACGCATATACGCACAGACACATATACGCACAGACACGCACGCACACACATAAACACGCGTTAAACTTTTTTTGCCCCCCTTTTATTTGTCCGACAAGGGTTTAAAACAAAACTAATTGCCGTTAACGTATGCTGACAAGTTATTTTTATGGTGTAGTAAAGCTAACAGCAGAACGATCGCCGGATCCTTTGCTTTTTTTTCGTATTGTCAACCTGAAGCTGGTTAAGCATCTTGCGTGCATAATTTTTTTGGGTACCCTACAAACCAGAACTGGAAGTAGGAATAGCGCCTTGGGAAAGCACAAAAGACAGTGATACAAATTTGGGCTATATCAATCAATCACTTTGTTTTCAAACATTTTGTCTCTCACTAGCTGTTTGGCAGGTAAGCAGATCTTCTATTTTTTTTAAAAGAGCTAGGAATAAATAAGAAGAAAAGCTGTCCATATAATCCAGTTAGTCCAATAGGTCCAGTTGGTGCAAATTCGTAATTTTACTGTAGCTGTGGTCCCTAACTACAGCCCAGTTTCTGCTTACTACTTCGCGCTAAACGTTTGTCAGACTGTCGTTGGTAAAAAAGATATGTGAACTAATAATAAAATTTTATCATAATGCAATCAATGTTCTGAATAACTTACAAGAGAAGGCTCGTAATAATTAAGCAACCCTTTGGAGAAGTCTCCGATGTAACTGTAGGGGTTGCCGAGGATGTTCAATCCAAGGACCAAGACATAGAACTGTTGCACGAGCTGGAGCCAGTAATGATTTGACGCCGCGTCCAGCAGGCCAGACATCGTCACAGGAGCATTTCTTAATTCTAGGTAACTCATCCTGAGCAAAAGTTAAATAATTCTTTTAATACTGCCATAATTTAAAACAGTTCCTAATATAATTATAACAGGTGAAAGTAAAACGCAGACAAAAAAGACAGCAATTACTTGGTAGCAGTTCGGATATTTCTAAAATTACCTTCATTAGTTTCAACTAAAAAATAAGATAATAGTAAGTAGTTGCGAATATATTTATTGTTGAATCAAAATAAGTATATACGATGATTATTTTCCACCAATCAAAAAAAAATTAGGAGTAAGAAGCTTAAAAAATTGAGGCACGAAATAGAATTTATAAAATGTTAGCAGCCGTCCCAGCTTCGCACGGTGGACAAAATCCGTTAGATAGCATACATAGGGACTGACAGTGGAAAGCAACTTTGTTCTATACTGTACAGTAATAGTTGAATTAAAAGAAAAGATAAGACTATGAAACTAAAAAGTAATAATGAGATATTATAAAAGTGCATGAAGAAGAAATAACTTACTTAATAACAACGTCTTTCATATCACACAATGATGAACCCCAAGAATTGAAAAGGAACTCCAGTAAATCGCTATTAAAAAGCTTAGGCCGATTTTCTTTTAGATTCCCAAAACGAGATCTCGTAGGACTCTCACTATCACTGGAATACCCTCTTGAAGATAGACTTAAAACGAATTTTATTGGAGACAAATGGACGTATTCAAATATAACATTCTTTTGTGCACTTGTCTGACTTTTCATTGCGATTACTGGTAAGGGCATATGTACCAACGCTAAATCAGCTCGAAGCCTCACAGCCGGCTTCTCTTCTAGCTTCCAATTATTCAACATATCAAACACATGATTTACAAAACCTCTATCTAAATTGACACAATATTCTTGAATTAAGACTTTCAAATATTTATAAACGTCCTGATTTAAGGAGGGTCTAAATTGTTTAAGTGTTATAATTTCAACACTAGGCTTATTAAGCTTTGCATTGGCAAGAGGCGCAGGATACAGAACACATGGAAAAATAGCTTCATGTAGCTGATTATCTATTTGTAATCTGTGTAATTTTAAATGGCAGTAAGTATGAGTATCAGATCTTCTAAGTTGCAACCAGACACCCGGACTGTATGTTCTTCGTAATTCCGAAAAAAATGGTTTGGTCATTTCCATTTTCTCCAAGTCGATGTGCAAGAACTCCTTCAATTGGCTTTTCTTTTGATCATTTTGATATTTGTCTTCTATCCATGTGGTGATGTCGGGTGCAAATTGTCTCCATTTGTTACTAAAATTCACTTCCCATTTCGGGCGAGAGTCTGTGACACTTATGAAGGAAAGTTCTTTGAAACCGTTCTTCGTCGGGACACACACGGACAATCCAACACTTGCAAGAGACATAATAATTTCGAAGTTGGTTCTTTCGGAATTAATTCGCATTTTGTATTGATAAGCGATTTTTTCGTCTTGGGCTAGAGCGAAAACTCTTTGATACCCGTCCATAAAAGAAATCCAGTAGACGATGACTTTGTCTTTCCTCATCTTTTTGCCCTTTGCGTGAACTTCGGGTAAGCCAGAGCTGTCGGAATCATCGCTGCTTGATGTGCAGGGCTCCGGTGATTTGGGAGTAAGGCGTTTGAGCGTGGAAGATAACTTCGAACTGACGCTGCTTGTTGCGACGACTGTGGACTGTTTGACTGAATGGAAACTAACTTTTTCTTCACCAAACCTGCGAATTTTATGTTTACTGAATACACTCATAGTACTTTTATCAAACCTTAAAATTGTTATCATTATTATCTCGACAAAAATTTTAAATATACTCGTGCATGGTAATTTTCTATTTTGTAAGCCGTGGGTTTCGTCTAAGCGGTATCATACATTTTATTTTAATTTATGATATCTAATAATTGTTACTAATTTTGATGAAACATATCTGGTTTTATTTTGATTATACGTATCTTATCCCTTAAATAATAAAAGCTTTCTTAAGATTGGCCTAGCAACTTATGTCTGCGAAACTAGTAAATTATTGAGATTTTAAATTTCAAATTTGTGGGTTTTAGAGTTTTCATGTGTGCTCAGGTACACGCTACCACGTCTGATATACGTTTAGAAGTAAATAAAAAAAAAGTTGTGTGAATACCAAACTCCCTTACCCGTCCTGTGAAAAGTCAGCTACAAAACCCTTCCCCTTGTTGTTGTATATGTTCCACATGAGCTCCCTCTCCTTCATGGGGTCGTCCCAAGTGTACAACATTGATTGGTATGGACTCAACAAAGCCACTTGTCCTGACTCTTTCTGAAAAATCATAGTAGGGACATATTTTTTCATTTATTTATAGTGTTAGCAGGTAAACAAACAAAACATATTTTCTGATGTTAAGAAACTTAAAATACACGTCGCATATAGATGTCCGTGTACATTTCAAACTGAACTGTAGTACCTACATTCTCTTTTTGCGTAAATTTATCTTTTCAAATCGGAATATAATAATACTCGTAGCAATCTGATTGAGTCATTGCAGAACTTTGCTACCTAACCACCATTTCAATGTTAGTGACAAGTTATAAGTACCTACCTACCTATCTCTATACCTAAAAACATGGTACTTAACTACACACTATGCTGTAGGTCAATACTCTTCAGAGCCCGGAATCAATACAGGGAAAATATATCGAAAGTTTAACTTAATTGCAGCGAATTAGTTCCCGGTGAATTCTAAACAAGTCAGAGATAATTAATTGAAAAAAAGTATTTTCACATTCAAATTCAAAGAAAAGGAAGGCAAAGCCACAACCGGGGCTCACACGATTAGCCGAAGACACTAGGTTCCACAATGTGATAGGCCAACCCAACAACCCGAGCGTCGTTGTTTTTGTAAGAAAATTGAAAAAGAACAGATTTTCTTTATGTTACCTGTCGCAGGGATCGAGCCCGGAACCTCATGAAGTCAAGTCCAACACTTGGACCACTAGACCACAGAGGGGATAATTATTTGGAAGTAGAATTAAGGAACGCAGGCACTATTATTTTTCAATAATCCACAAAACTCAACTCGTCGGTTCCGTTGAGAAAATAGTAGCAGATGAAAGATGACATAAACACTCTGACTTGTGCGTAGTATAATTCTTTGTTACCCATGGCTGTACCCATGGCTGTGCCCGTATGTGCCGGAGAGACCTAGGTTGACGTTTTATTTTTTCGGGTATCAAGGGTGTCTGAAACCGGCGTGTTTGTATGCTTTCCATACAGTAATATAGTAATTAATGTGGAGAAAGCTCTGTTTACATGATATAATATGTCGTTCGATACTCGATGCCTTTATATGTACAATACTGGTATGATAAGATCATGAATTAATATTAGGTTTATAGTTTATAGTTTAACTAAATTTATAGGATTATAGTTTAACCTCATGTTTTCTTGTGCCGTGCAGCTACTTTATATTTGCACAAAACCGCTAGTAACAATTAGTTTAATCTATCTTCTATAAGGTAAGTCGTTAAGGTTAAGGTAGGTAAGGTGGAAAGCTTAGGTATTATCTAAAATCTGAAGAAGAAAGATTTCTAAACATTGAAGATAATTAATAGAAGAAAGGTGCAGACGACTGAAAAAAGGCAGGTTAACACTTTTCTCGCATCTTTAGGTTTTTGTTTGCTTGTCTATCTGTATTCCGACCGCGATTCACGCCGAATCTACGGAGAAGATCGCAACGATGTTATAGATAGCATATACCTAGATAGTTTATGTTTTGAGGAAGGTTATAGGCTACTTTTTATTCGGCGTACTGAAATAAGTAAAAATTAGAATTTAAATATTTCAATAACGTATTAACGCGTAGTCAGATTCAGTTTTTTTTTGTTTTGTAAGTAGTTCCAAGTCACAAGTTTTGTAGATTATTTTAGACTTAGTATAAACTAACCAAATAAATTAAAATCCGAAATATTGATAAATATTTGATTGTTCATATAAGTATATGTATTCACGCCGAGTTCCCTTTCAGGGTAGGCAGAGAGTATCGAGTGTGGAGTGAAGTTCGCCGGATCGGCTAGTAACATAATAATAGGATTTCGTTTTCCATGGCAATCCAAACCGTTAGAAGGCTAACGTGGCCTACCTCACACCCTAGATGACATAACTCCACACGTTCGTATTGGTTTAACAAATTTGTCGAGCATGGTGAACTGCTTACTTATATATTTGAGTAACCCAAATACCTGGTTTATGACTCTCGTTTACCTTCCGCTACGGCACTCGACTCGAGGTCAGTCCATCCACAGTATGTACCACCTGTCTAGTGACCTACTTTTAATACCTAGGTATAAGTAAGTAAGTAAGTATCTTCACGCCCATATCCCCGAAGTGGTAAGCAAAGGCACAACCAGGGCACCCACAATTAGCCGAAGACACTAAGTCCCACAATGTGATAGGTGGCAAGCCTATCGCCAACCGGGCACATATCCAATCCCGAACAACAATCTTTTAAACTAGAAAATTGGAAATACAACATTTTCTTTTTGTTGCCCGATCCGAGATTCGAACTCGGGACCTCATGAAGTCAAGTCTACACTTGGACCGCTAGACAACAGAGGCGATTTATACCTAGGTATAAATATTTCTAAAATCGTCAGCGTAGGTTCAGATTTCCTGATTTAAAAAAAAAACATGTCACCTGTAGACGTCAAAGCTGTTAACCGCGTTTTACCAACTCAATACTGAAATCTTGGATCTTAGGTAAGCCAGTTTACCAACAACCAAATCCTATCCATGTCATCCAAACAGGAACACGACAATGGCAGGCCTAAAGTGAAGTATTATGGGTTATGCATGAACATAACTACAATACAGTGCTATCTACTACTATTAAAAACTAAAATATAGAGCTGTGGCCACAGACACAGAGTATTTAGCTATAGCATGAAAAGTACCTGGTGCAGCTTCAAGAAGAGGTCATCGCAGAGGTTGTCTATTCGGACAGGCGCGTCTCCGGCAGTAAATGCCCGGAACGTGATCACAAACGGCCGATCCGTGCCGCCGGTCACGTCTACGCATATCGCAGACTGGAAAATAATCATTACAATTTTTACATTATATCAAAGAAAACAAGCAGGCACAAATCCTAATGAGATTGATTCCTTTTGTCAACAGACAAATAAATATTCAATAAGTATGTTTCCATACATAAACATTTATATTTTTGATTTTTTACAGTATTTGTCTTAGTTATTAGTTTCTTTCAGTACAGATAATAAAATATTAAAATAGTGTATATTTCATTAATACTGTATGTAGTATTTCATTGGCTTTTTATTTTAATATGAAGATAAAAGAAAAGATTCTCAAATGTTACTGAGTATCTACCTAGTTAGATCTTAACAGATTTTTATTGCATAGCGTAAATACCCAAGTTGATCCCATATACGTTTTTGGCAACTGGTTCAGCAATTGTTGTGTTACCTATATGTATATTTACTTAATATTACTTATTTGATTGTTTACAATCGGCGTATTATTGACATTGAAGTAAGTTTTGTGCAGTTTTACTATGTTCAATACTAATACCTACAGATACATTGACAATAAGAAATGATTTCTTTAAAGAAAATATCACGCTCAAGAAAGTGTATTGCATAAGTTGTTACCTAACAAGTACCAAACTCGGAGCCCCGGCCCGTAGTAATCAAATTAACACCATTGAAAGTGGACAAGTTATAAAGTTTCAGTCACATTTTCACTTCCTCTCAGTTTCTTTCAATCGGTTACGGAACAAAAACTCGCTATGAAAACTATTATCTTAGTATTATTTGTATGTGTCGTGTCCAATATTCAGTGTTCATACAATAAACAAGATTACACAAGGATTAAAAGGGCTAAATACAACTATCCGACCAAATTTTTCAAATTACCTCCATCGAGCTCACACATCACCGGCCCCTTTTCATATACTCCACCGCCAGGATACATGAGTGATAGTGGACCACCGCCGGGGAGTTTAAAAACTTATAAGGTTAGTAAGAAACCCAATAATGGTTTGGGTGATGAAGATATTCATAACCTTTTCAAATATTTATCCAAACAAGACATTAATAAAATAGTTGAACTAGCCGTAGAAAAAGATAGATTTTCAGAACATAGAGCACCATTTTTAGGTAAACATAATTACGAATATGATGGTTCTGGTTACGAAAATCAAGAGCAAAGACCGTTTTATAAGGATTT
Source organism: Calephelis virginiensis (assembly GCA_002245475.1). Classification (NCBI taxonomy): domain Eukaryota; kingdom Metazoa; phylum Arthropoda; class Insecta; order Lepidoptera; family Riodinidae; genus Calephelis; species Calephelis virginiensis. Next base: position 183,174 of record NJDC01058138.1, on the reverse strand, counting down.
TGATGAAAATTTAGACTCAAGTAGTCCTGTAAAACTAAAGGATGACAAAATCGAATACTCAGGTCCAAGTTTTGATTTCCACCGAGACAGTTCACAGCGGGTAACTAGAAATCACAACGGGCAACCAATTGACAATTTTGATTATCCACAAGAGTTAGTTAAAGATTACAATATCCCGTCCAATGGACATTTTAACTTTAATGTTCCACCAATTAGTCAGTATGAGTTTGAACGAGAAATGACCAGAAATTTTAACAATCCCGTAATTGATAATAATATTTTTTTAAAAGGAAAAACTAGAAATGATCATAATCTTATAAAAGAAATATCTAACCCGAACGAAAATTTTGATTATCCGCAAGAGTTAGCCCAAGATTACGACAATCCCCAAACAGATGATTTCAGTCATTCACAAGGCACACTAAAAGATTTCAGACATCAAAATGAAGTTATTACTAACCTACAAATATTAACCAACAACCCCAATAATCCCCAAAACAACCATTATGATTATCTACTAAGAAATACTAAAAATCTTAATAATATACGAGATTATCAATTTAAAAATCCACAAGGGATTCTCAGCGATAGCAATCCTTCAAAGGCCACCTTTACTGATTCTCAAGAAACATTTACATATAACGACCTCCAAAATGATGTTATTAATAATATTAGACCGATAGAAGTCGATGGAGATGCTGTTCAAAATCAATTATTATTTTTAAATGACTATATACAGAAAGAAATGAGTAAACAAAGGCTTGATATCAATATGATAAGCGGGAGTAAGCAACAGCTTGTGCCAGACCAATCTCTTCCAAAGCCTTCAAATCTTCGCGACCAAGATTATGAGGTTTCCTACACAAATAATATACCACGGGTTGTTAGCACAGACAGCGACGCATACAAGACTGAAAATTTTGCTGACTTACCACTAATGAATTATGATGATTCAAAACTCGATACTGTGAATTCCTATAAAGTGCCACATTACACAGTAAGTAACATGACGATAAATTAAATAAATATGAAAATTATCCCAAAGTGACGAATATGGTGATATTTGGAGAGGCATGTGTCCATAAGTGGACGCGGAGGGATACGATGAAAAGAGATAAAATTATTATTACATCAAGTTAACTTTTAATTAAAAATATTTTAGTAAGAATTTAATTTTTTTAGATTTTAATTCTGATTTGGATTAGAGAAATAAAATATGATTCGGAATTTTTAGCTTACACGACATTTTATATAATTATTTTATTTTTAATTCTAATTATTGTTAAGCGTTTAGGACTCATTACAATATTTTAGTATACTCTTATAAGTATTGACATTTATTTTAGTTTTTGTTACGAGATTTTCACATAAAAACTTAGTTAATTGAAGTTAGTCGATATATAACCAATTGATTTCATGATACAACTGATGATTTCATATGACAATGTCATATGTGAAAGTTAAACATTACTTTTACTGTTCAAACTACGTAAAATTGGCGAAAATAAGTTTGTTTTATTATTTTCTAGGTGACACAAGTGAAGAGCATACAACAAAGTCCTGTGCAATTTCCTCAATCACAAGCACAGCCTGTTAAGCCCACCTATGAGCTGGCCCCACCAAGGTCTGCTGGACGTGAGCAGAGTGACGCACACCTTAAGGCAATCAAAATATGGACTCACAGGTCTAAGGGAATGGCATACACACTACACGACGACGGCACCTTATCACCCGAGAGACCTATACGACCAAAATATAAACCATCGCGTTAACAACTTTTTTTTTAATATAATTTAATTTTAAATTTATTTATAAGTTTGTAAATAGTGTAATAATTAAAATTATTAAGTGAAATACTTTGTTGAATGTCATTTTAAGAACAAAACGAGAGACAACAAAAATACAAGTTAAAAGTTTTCCATACCCCGTAGGAGTTAGGTTTAAAATATGTTAAGTTAGTAAAAAATATCATCTAAGAATGGTAAATTGAACTGCGTGAATATAACATTTCAACTGAGTTTATACGGTGTCGCTTGATGAATAACAAAACTGTCACAAATAACAATAAAAGTACAAATAATACCAAAACCATGAAGCTGTAGACTACTACTAGCGGTAGCTGACTCTCCCTAATGTGCGGGCTGGTACGAACCTCTCTTTCAGAGAGTGTTGTGAAGTTAATTAACAAAGTCAAAATGAGAGAGAGGACGATACATTAGATAGAGTCAGCTATATTTTAAAATTACATCAGTTCCTTATAGAAGTGTTACCTCCAGTAGTAGTAGCTTCATGACCAAAACTGTTTTTTGTTTATTTTGAAGTTATTATTTTGAAGTTATTATTGGAAATTGAAAGATCTAAATGTTATAGATGATTTGTTTTTTTTTTTTAAATATAAGATAAATTTCAATCTAGTAAATTGTAAAAAAATCATAAATTTGACCAGTGTCCATAAATTTTAACGTGCTTGAACCATTAACTTTTCAGAAATTTTGTAAGTACAGCATTTTATTTTAGTTTCAAACTAAAGCGGGACTAGCGGCCTATCTAGAGGTCCATAACTATAATAATATAAAATGCGAACTTATTAATATTACATAGATAGTAAAAATTAGTTAATAAAATGAAGAATCGGCGATTTATCGCGGTATCCCTTTTCGCGCACAACCCACATCAACTGCTGCTGCTACTAATGTTGCTAATAGTGAAGCTATGATAATACGGAAAGAGAAACATGCATGTATTTCCGTATTTGCTGTAAGTATTTGATAAAATACATGTGTGGAAGGTATATATGCCATAATTATTGCCCTGTTTGTCTATTTGGTAAACACAGAAAATAACAAATACAAAAAGCCATATGTCGAGCCGCTATTAAAGAAAACAATGACAGTTACTTTTTTGAAGATCACAAGTATTGACTGGAAACGTCATACCATACGTCTAAATCATAACGAATCTATACAGGTACCTACATGAAGATTTTTGTATGTAAGTAAATGATTTAATGTTGATTTGCATGTTTGTATTTATTAAAAGAGTTTAAATTAAAATCAAATTTATTTGAGCGTTTCGTTATTTCCCAAATTACCCGAAAAAAGTCTGTGACCTCCGATGGAACGTGTCAATTTGTTGCTTTGCCATACATTATTTGTAAACTTTTTCAATTCTTCTCAAGTTCAAGTGTTCAGGTTAATTAACCTGAGAATCAGTATTTTTTCTGAAAAGTGTCGACGCTCGCATACTAGCCCTCTTGTAGCACAGTTTTTTTTGTAACATTAATGGCGAACAAGCAGATGGATTTCCTGGTGGTAACAAATTCACATAGGTTGTGTAAAAGATCTTAAAATCCTCTTGGGTATGCAAGATTACTAGCTGCATTTTCCTACTTGGAAAACGACAATGGTAAGTAACCGGAAAACGAGGAGCAACGTATTGCAGGACCCACTCACTTATGAAAGTTACTAGAAAAACAAATTTTTGTTAGACTACTGACTTACGAAAGTATCGATTTTAATTCAAGTCATGCAGACTAAAGTTAAAATTTAAGTAGGTAGGTAGACATCCATAACGCAAATTTAACAATTTGGGAAACAACGGTTCATTAATAAAGCTGATATTATTACCCCCTTGTCCATACGCAGCACTGTGAAATGATTCTTGGTGATGGGGAAGTGTTGTGAGACGAGGCCAGAGTCCCGATACTTGCAGTGCATCGCCATGGAGTCGGTTTGCGGCCAGAATGGCGTACACTGCTGGGGCGCCAGGTCGATCCAGAGGTCTGCGGCTTCGTTCTCTTCCATGAATCGCAAGTGTCGCTTGGTGTCATTGTAGACTATGAAGTATGGTAACAGGGAGACTATTTTCGTCAGTTGGGGACATAACTCTGACAGTGTCACCTGGAACAAATGATTATCAATTTACCTTTTGATCTGTCACTAAGTTGACATTGTTCATGGGTGTTTCTTTAAAGATGCGCATATTGCCCTGTCTAGAAGAATGCAAAATTATTGCAATAAAATACATTCTTTGAATGATTTTTTCATAGCTACAGACATATACTTTAAGTACCTGTAAAAGTAAATCATATAGGACTTTTACTTTTTTAGTAACAAGCGATTAAATTTTCGTGCGAATGGTAATGATAATCAGGAGAAATGGTAATTAGAAAAGTTTAAGGTAATGAGAATCGGTAATTATAATTGACATCAAATTAAAATAAAAATGAGCCAATAAATTCTTTTGTATTATGTAAGAAAAAACAAACTTAAGAAATAATTGATAAATAAGTGCTATTTGTTAAGTTTGTCTAATTCTTTTGAACTAAGTATAGACTATAAGTTTTAGTAGTAGTCTGATATTAATTCTCACACCAATTTTAATAAGTTATAAGTCATACATTGAGCAATTTTTTTTTAGTTTATACGCTAGACAATCGCTAATAACAATAACTTTTACAATAAAATAGACAAAAATATACTCATCACAAATAAAATTTTTAACAGCTTTTTTTGTTAAAGTAGTCATTATTGACTTCATGATAACTCGTTTTACTTTTACTCACATTTTGCAATGTATTTTTTTTATGTTTCCATTTTCCAAATGTTAATTCTTTATATTCGCTTATAATAAAGTATTTTAATCTTTTTATGTTTTATATTTAATTAGTCTTCCAGCATGAGAATTTGGACTCTCAATTTGTTTTTTCAGCCTTTGATAAACTTTTCTGTAGTTATTTAGTTTTCTTTTTAAATCTTGCATATACATCTTTCAATATATACATCTTTTCTTTTCTTTGAATAGTATTATGTTAGAGTATTTTAGTTGTGCTATTGTCTTTTTCAGACTCAGAATAATTTTATTGGCCGCGTCATTTATTTCTTCTTGCTATGTAACAGGATTATTCTTTTCTTCTATACATAGTTCAGATTCTACATAATTTTTAAAGTACCATCGGTATCACTAGCACACGGAGTATTAACATCCTTTATGGATGTTCCTGTCTCGTTTCAACAAAAGTTTTCTATTGAAGAATCTTCTGAAATTTTCCCTTCGTTTCGGTCTTTTTAATTTAACTTTGGTGATTTTTTTGTTTCTTTTCTTTTTAAGTATCTTTGCTGATCTTTTTCTTTCTCTTTAGTATATTTTTCTGGGTCTGCCTTAATTTTGACGCATTTATAAACTTTATACAGGCGGTCAGGTAATAAAGGACTTGTTTTTAAGCCGAATGAAACTACAACTAAAATGATTATAATTAGGTACCATTTTTGAAATTCACTCATTACCATCTACCTAGAAAATGGTAAATATGGTATGGTATAAATATTAAACTTCTACTTACGTGATCTCAAAGTAGTTATAATGTTAACTGTTATTACCGTGTCAATATAAAAAGGTAACTATATACTTATTTTTAAAGTGGAAAATGGTAATTAGCTACTATGTTTTCGAAAGCACTGTAACGATGAGTTTTTCAAAAGTGACGCCAAAAATTCTGCTCTTTAACACACCTAAGCTAGTCGGATGTCAAGGTTAGACTAGCACAGTCATGTATTTAAAACTATGCTACCTCTAAATTTAAGTTGAAAAATTAAGGCAAACATTTTTGAAATGGTAATTAAGAAATTATCCTAGGACAAAGTTTAACTGCATTTATTTTTATCAGTTTAGCTTAGACTCAGAAATTAATCCTTATTTTAGAATATTGGCATAAAAGTATGTTATTTAAAAGGAATTTAGCTATATAAAATGAAATGTATACAAAAATGGAAAATGGGACATGACTGGTAATGAGATTTTGGTTACTAAAAAATATTTTTTCCGAACTCATTAATCATATGTGATTTTCAATAGTTTAGATAGATGCATAACACTTGTTTACATAAGCTATAATTATATAAACATAAATATTCGCATCACAGAGCATTCTTTATTCTAGGCCGCGCAATATGCACATTCTTAAAGAAATGTCCTCATACAAAAGTGTGACTTAATGACAGATTGAATGTTGATTGACGTCTCTAAGTGCAACCGGAAGACTTTTTATTTGTAAACATAACATAAACCGCTATGCCAATATACGTAATAAAGTTGGAATATTTTAAAGGGATCGTCCGTCTTACATACAACTGTCAAAGATCAAGACTAGTTAAATGTGACGAGTAGGTTCCTATTATTTTTTCGTTTAGGGTACGATTCTTAGATCGAATACATAGTCCAAACACAACGCAATAAGCTTATAAAAAAGATATATTACTTTTTGGCGAGTGTACATGCATAAATATTTAAATATACAATAAGTGTACAGAGCATACTGACATGCAGCAGCACGCGGTAGTGCGCGCGACGCTCGCGGTGCGCACAGACGAGCAGGCCGGGCGCGCTGGCCGCCAGCCGCGCCGCGCGCGACCAGCCCGACTGCTGCGCGCGCACGCGCACCGCCTCGCCCGCGCCCCACAGCAGGGGCTCCTCCGACACGCTGTAGCACGCGTCCGCGCGGCCCTGCACACCACACTCTTACAATCGACATCTAATGCTCAGTATAAAACTGAATTTGCTTAAATATCTAATACGGAAAAAGATTCGATGACAAACAGGCGAAGTCTACCTTGATCTGCATCGGCAATCCAGTCTTGTTGATGATCCAGCAGGGCGCGTGCAGCAGCAGTCGGGCCCCGAGACGGCGCGCACGCACCATGGCTGCCCACCGCGACTCCCGCTCCGCCTCCGCCTCCGTCCGCAGGACCACGGTTTTCTCGCTCATCTCTAACAAACGAATAGGCGCCTGTTAACAGTCTTCTAGACGGCTTGAAATGAATTGTCATCTTATACTTTTTAGTATGAGATGTTGAGTATCATTAATCATTAAGTTTTCTTACACCTCAACTGATTCAAATAATTCTAATCATATTTATCCTGGTATAACTTAACTTTTAGGTGAATTTTCATAGCCTCATTCGGAAACTGACTATGAACTGCGTTGAAAAAAATTGTATGTACACCAAGGTGTAAGCAGTCTAGAAGTTCACAAAACAGGTTTGTATTAGACGGAACACCTCACATTTATATATTCTGACAAAAAACGTTTGGTTGTTTAGACATTAAATGGAATAACTTTATTTTCTTTTAGTCTAATCTTGAAAATATCGCCACATAGCTGTAAAGCGTAAGGCAAACAGTTGTGTACCTATACTCAGTGACATCATCGCCGGCATCGCGCGGAGCAAGAAATTTGGTACTAATATTGATAAATGGAACGGCAGTGCATCTTTTAGTAATTCGCAATGTAATCCAAACCTGATAAAACCCGGTGACAACAAAATCATACCTGGCGAAAGCGTAAATGTGCCAGACCACGGTAGTCCAAGATAATTTATCTCTAACGTCAGCTTGTGTGACTTCCCCGGCTGCAGATTATACACATGCGCACGTTCTCCGGCCTCGATCCGGATTTTGAGGTTATCGCCAGTCAGCTGCAGAGCGTATGGCAGCCGGTTATGTACTCCCAGTGGTGGCATCACTCGGAGGAGGAAGTTTGGTATTGATCTTGATACTTTATAGGACTGACATCCTGGAAGAAATATATTTGACTTTTCAGAATAGATGGCAGAAGAATTTGACTGTAGTATACTTGTCACTCTAGACTCATGGAATCATGTTTATAGCAAAGCAATATGATTTTGTGGAGAGTGTCACCTTGTACAGCGAGCACTCTCATGGCGAACACACTGGGATCGTCGTCGGCCACGGCGGGACACACGACGTCCCGCGGGCTGCCCAGGTCGCCTGCCATGTCCATCCACCAGATTCCCTGCGCCGGAATTTGGTAGTTCCTGTAGGATGTATCAACTGATTTGTAACATAATTTTAATGGAGTTTACTTTTACCAACCTAAAGGGCCCCTTGTACACAAGTCGGTTAGTGGAGGATTAAAATCATAGTGTAATAATGTGGACCTTTGTGAAAACCATTGCGATATTTCCAGACGCAACTACTATACTCAAGAAAAAATTTTTAATCATGGGCATCATATGCCATTACGTGAGCTCTTTTGCTTTGTTTATGTTTTTTAGTGCGGACTCACTCGAAACTGGCGGGGACGAGGAACAGCCTGCAGTGGTATGCGATGTAGAGCGGCACGTTGTATGTGTCGTGCGGCGCCAGCACGGCCAGCCGCAGCAGACCGCAGAAGGGGTTGCGCAGAGCCCCCACCGC
>NJDC01058138.1:154889-174891 GCA_002245475.1 Calephelis virginiensis | reverse complement strand
TCTGCAGCTCGCCCTGCCGGTACAGCAGCTCCAGTGCGTACGACGTCTCGTTACGAACCTGCACCAGTTTAAAACACAGTGTCCTTAAATATACCGCAAAAGATCTATAAAATTATAAGCTAAAAGTTTTGTATCCGACTGACAAAACATTGTTGAAGCAATCGATTATTATTAAATAAAATTATGTTATACTTACAATAGGACTAATATTTACCTGCAACGGGGATCTAACGAGGATTTTCTTAATGTTGTATTTGGATGTCCGCTCCACCACGATGTAGTACCTGGTGCCGTTCTTGCTTGGGTGTAGCGCGTGCAGCTTGGAGACGGACCGTTGGGGACACAGAATCTGTAACAGTTCAGTAGAGTTAGGTAGTTACTCTAGCAAAATGTTCAAGATTACAAAATAGTACTTATCCGATTCCAATCTTCAGTTTGCATAAAATCGAGATTCAAGAGTAACCGTACAGATATTTTTATAGCTCGTTGGTTCTGCGCTCCCTTGGAAAAAATACAAGGGGCCAAAAAAAGAACATGGGTTTAAATGTATTACTGATACTATTACTATGTAAAAAAGTTTTAGAATTCTGCAGTTTTTAACAAGAAAACCTTTGCCCGACTTTTACGAGATACGTAACATTTATAAGCATAAGTTAGGAATAGGCACTTTGCTTATTTTTAAAGCAGATCACTTTAGCGATAGTGAAATAAGAACCAATTGACATACAGTAAGTTGTTCGAAGTCATGTAGCCGTATACAGAGCGTCTGGTCAGTAAGCCGCCGCAGCAGTACCTCCGCGGAGGGCGGAGCACCAGGGGACGAGTGCGAAGCACCCACCGGCGCGCACTCCACCGGAAAACCACCCTCGAAACTAAGAAGAAATTCAAGTAATATACATACATACATATCTTCAAGTCAAGTCCCTTACGGGGTAGGCAGATAGTATCGAGTGCCAGACCTCACGATCCTGACAAACCTGTCTTGCTTCCTTCACATTCATAACCCTTTTCATACAAACACGCCGGTTTCGGAGACTCTTGACACCACCCTCGGATAATATCCGATTGATCTGATCGTGAAATGTCAGCCTTGGTCTCCCCGGGTACCTACATCCATCCACATTCGCATTGTATATCTGCTTTGTCAATCTTTCATTCTTTCCACATGACCGAACCAGCGGAGTCCATGTCCTTTCGCATTTTAACACCAACACTTTCTTTCAATCCCACTCTTTCTCGTATCTCACTGTTACGAATGCGGTCAGCGAGCGTTACACCACAGATTTTCTGTAGTGCTCTCATGTCGAGCGCATTTATTCTACTTTCATGCTTTTTCTGACATACCCAACTCTCGCTTCCATACAATAACGTTGGAATAAGCATAGAATTATGCAAAGTGACTGGCAGGGATCGCGACGTGCACGCTTATGGCCAACAACCCCCAAATAGTAAGTAATATACATTCAGATTCTCTATATTACCTTTCTTCTTGTTATGCATAACTGGGCATTGGGCATAGTTCATTACACATTTTAGGTGAACAAAGTGCTCGGCTAGAGTAAAATTTTAAAAATAAGTTTTAATTAAAGTACACAATAACGGTTTTTCCTGCAAATCCATAAATCGATTTAGGACATTTTTAAAAATCATGCGAGTCATCATTTCATGTATTATACAAAATATTTATGTAGCTGAATAAGTATGGAAATAATTAGTACTCACCAATCCCATTCATCACTTATATCTGGAATCTCTTGTTTTGTGTCTTTCTCCAAGTCGTCTAATAAGTCCGCACCGGATGTATCGCCACCTACAAAATAAATTTAACATTAATTTCTATTCTTACAATTATTCATTCTCTCAGTCATTTCATTTCATTGTCATCTCTGTGGTCTAGTCACCCAACAGATTACACCCCAGTCACCCGGCGCTGGCGTTTACTATATGAATGAGTGCCGTGTATTTTTAATGTATGATACGTGACCTGTTAAAAAATTGGTTAGACAGAGAGAGAGAGAGAGTAAAACCCCTGTATGTCGTCGTCTGCTGTCGTAATTTCACATTTGTGATTTTCGTTGCGCTTCTTAGTTAATTTTGACCTGTTTGGTTACACTCGATACAAGAGCAAAACTATTCTTGATAGTTCCATTTTGAAATAAAATGCTTGTTGTTTTGCTTTAAAATAATTAAACATTATGAGACATAAAAATGAATACAAAACAAGTGAATTGCCTTATATACCTCAGGAGTTACAAAGCGTAGGCTTTAGATACCTGGAGTACTGGGCCGACTAGAGGCATCATAGTCCGCCACGGCAAGCACGCGGTCACGTCCCGCCAGGTCCGTCTCTGCGCGCGTGCGCAAGCTCACCGTCGATCCGGGGCCTAAATATTAAAAAAATGTGTTTACGTGTGACGAGTGACCCTCAATCCTAAAGTCAAATACTATTTTGAAGACTAATAAGATCATAGCGTTAATGAATTGTGTTTTTAGACACACATTTCCTGGCCACTGACAGCTTACGGCTCATCCGTTCGCGTTACATTAAGAGCTAAGCTTTCATCGAGCGTGGTCGTCACATACATCACGTACAAGGTTTCTGTTTTGTTACATCACTTCACGTTCTTCTCAGTCACTGAGCCAGGCGGTTTTTTTCTGTGATACCAAAGACAACCAATATTTACTATGATACTTGTGCAACAGGTCTAATACCATCTACCAAGCACTTTGCACGCAATAACATCCATACTATTTATATGCCATGGTTGTCTCGTACCACCTGGAGACTCGTGTAATTGTTGGCTGTCTAACAACATGAAAATAAAAAATGTCGTAAAGACAGCAAGTAAACCACTCTCTTCTGTTTTTTGAGTTGAGTCTATCACAAAATACCAAAGTGCCGTATTTATATCTACGTTATACATATGCCAGAAAAAATAATTTGAATAGGTTTCTTCTAAGTAAAATGTTTTTTATTAACGCATTTTTGGATCGTCAGTCGAGCGTGCGTCGTGCATTACCTATGTCGTTAATGAGCTGCAGCGGCGCCGCGGGCGCCACGAGCGCGGCCACAGCGGCGGCGCGGTCGGTCAGCGCGGCGGCCAGCGCGCGGGCCGCACGCGCCCCGCCCGGGCCCAGCGTGCACGCCAGCGCCGCTCGCGCCTCCACCACTACGTATGTGCAACGCCGCTCCTCGTATGACTCCACGCTCTCCTCTCGTTCTGGCTCCTGTTGAACATCATCTACTGCACGACCGAACAACTAACGCCGACACCTGGTGCTCAAACAATTTTCCGTTATTCGAATAGGCACGCATTTAACAAATACATCTTGAAACACACTCAATACTTGCTTTGGCCTCCCGAGGTTGGGCAGTAGTACAAGTAAGTCACTCGACGATTGACTTAATCCTACCAACACTCCATCTTTACTCCAGTACTAGCCATTGTTATTTTTTTAGCTTGGAGGGTAGAATCTAACTCTCAGTGTAATAAACTACTCAAAACCAAATAGGGCCCACCCCACGATCATCTACAAATTTGTTTACAAATATTTTGTATGGATCGTAAGATTATTCAACACTTTAACGTATAGTTCACATGTTTATAAATTTATTCCAGCGTTTTAACGATAACTTTAACATTATTCTCAAGTAGGTAGTCAAATCAAGTGTAGGGCTAAACNTTTGCGATTCGACAAGTAGTCTCGTACGATGAGAACTAGTCTGTCTGGCACGCCCATTTCGTAGAGCTTGTAGATCAGGCCGTTGTGCCAGACCTTATCGAACGCCTAGGGCCCACCCCACGATCATCTACAAATTTGTTTACAAATATTTTGTATGGATCGTAAGATGATTCAACACTTTAACGTATAGTTCACATGTTTATAAATTTATTCCAGCGTTTTAACGATAACTTTAACATTATTCTCAAGTAGGTAGTCAAATCAAGTGTAGGGCTAAACAAAGTTATTAAATGCATATTTTCGTCGCTCGCGTTCTCAGTCGTGCTCTAACCGTTACTGTTGAAGCTTATTTGGTAAATAATTTCCTTTGATAATGGCGTGAGTTATTATTAATAAACCTGGTCATCGTCGTCATATAACCATGGAAGCTGCAGCTAGAGCAGTTGCTACGCTTCAGGGAGGGAACTCTCAGAGATTTGTTGCATTAGGCATCGATGTGTCCCGACGAGCTATATGAAACCTGTGGGAACGCTATCAAGAGACCGGAAGTATTGCGTGGAAATCTGGATCAGGGAGAGCGAGATCCACAACGGCCCTGGAAGACAGATATATCAGGTTAACTGACTGACTTAAAGAGGACCAACACACTAATAAACTTAGGACTTCTGAATATATGGTCCCAGTATAGTGATAAAATTTAAATTTCATTATTTTGCCAAAATATTGCCAAAAATGTTCTTTGTGTTTACAAGCAGTAATTTCACGCTAATAAGTTCGTGTACTCGTATTCAGTTACATAAATACTTATCAAATATAAAAAAGTGATGATATTACCTGCAATTTGACGCTTTTGTCATCTTTTCTCTTTTCGTCACAGTCCACATAAGAGACTGGCCTATCTTCTTCTTCCCTGTCACTTGCTTCAACTTCACTTTGCTCGGGAGCAGAAGAATCTTCATCATTACTGATATTATCATCCACACTGGAGTCGCTACTGTTAAATCGTAACGAGTATTTTTTTATATATTTGGAATACAAATAAATAGTCGGAATTTCTTATTGCTAGAATACGTGAGCAGTTGCCCAGAAGTATGACAACGTTGTACTGCTGGTCAACCTAGCCTGAGATATTAAGCTTTTGTTTAATCTATTCTTAACTGGCTAATTTAACTTCTTTACCGTAACGCTATAACGGCAAGGACTTAAGTTATGCAGAATTAGGCAAGACGGTATTAAATTTGATAGCGTTGAGCAGAGCAGAAGCCCTTATCACTGCAGAACACAATACTCAGCGCATTATTATTGCAGGTTGCTTTTCCTTTCGCTGTTGAACATATGATGCCTTATTTTTATTTATTATTCAAGACTACACTATTTAAGCGCAGTAAACTGCCAAAACCAACTTCAACTATTTCATTGAGTACCACATCGCGATTTTATAATTCTTTTTTTCGAAAGATAGCAAATCGTCCTGAAATGGTGCCACAAATTTTTTATCAACATCGTACTAAAAGTTTTTGACAACACTTTTATTAAGCATACATTTTTCACTTTTCTTGATATTTGATTTATAAAATAAAATTTTATAAAAATATTTATAATAAAATACTTATATTTTATTGTTAAGTAAAAAAATAAGCTTTATTAAGTATAACCAGAGATTGTCTATATAATATCTTTGGTATAACTCAAAAACCGTTTGTCAGATCATGGTAAAATTAATATGGGACTAACTAGAAATCATGAATTTAAAATAAAAAAAATCTCTATCCTTCCTAAAAAACATCAAAATCGTTTAGCTTTCAACGGAACAATCACGTAACAAACATGGAAAAAAATAATTAAAAAACATACAGTCGGAATGAGAACCCCTTCCTTTTTTGGAGTCGTTAAAAAAGCAGCAATACTCACTCTGTAAACAAATGTCCCAGTGCATTCGAAAGTTTATCCTTCACACCAGTTTCATTTTCCGAATCAGATTCCTCCACATCCAGAGCTCGAAGGAATGACATGTTACTAGGCGGGAAATCACTATAGCCTTTGTTCCGATTTCCGTTTGGATTCTTAATGAACACCATCTCGTTATCTGTGTCCGCCTCATCAGCAGATGTCTCAGATTCAAATTCGTTTTTAGACGTTTTAGCTGGCTGTTCTTGGGCTTTATCAGCCATAGTCTCCTCTTTTACTTTTGTTATTAGTGGTGTTGATATTGGATACGATTTTTCCTTAAAATAGTAATGTAAGTTATTTTATTTTGTATTTTTGTCCAGAAAATATATATTCCGAACTAAAGTTTCAAACTTAAATACTCACATAAATGCATTAGGTTTTTTTACTAAGCGCACATTATTTCATTAATTTAACAACGCCCACGTAGACCAAAATGAAAAAATTCCGACTAATTACAAATCATAATCTCTCTAAAACTGATGTTAAGATATTTAGAATGCTCTTACTTTCATCCTGAAAAGATACACACCTATAGGAACCACAAGCCTGATTGAGATAGTGAACGATGTACTTCCCTAGATTTTACGTAAGATTACCCTTATACCTACGAGTGAATCCCGCCCAAACAAAAACATAAATGCATTTAAAATTTATTAATATGGAAAAAATTTGCTATCTATTTCTCTGTCTGTGCGTGTTGACAATAGTTTAATGGTGAAGATAAACCAGGCTTCATAACCGCGGTAAGATAAGAGTTATGATCTGGCGTATATCCAACTTCTGGCCAACACAAAATTGACATTTTTGTTGTTTAAATAAATGTTATTTAATAATATACAACAGCAGGAAGTTCTATATTTTTTTTTAAATAGAGCCTGAGACTAACTCGGGGATAACAGATCTTTGTATGAAACTGTTTCTACAGGACTAAAATGCGCGGTATATCTGGTGCACTATCAATAGTTTGCTTGCTTTATTTTTATTGCCTTATAAATTATGACTAACATATCGACCAACGAGAAAGACCTATGAAATAGACTGACTTGGAATATAGTGGCAGTGAGCTCCCAGGGTCTCTGTATGTTGTCCTCGACGATAGGCTCCACCAAAGGCTCCCAGACGTCCAGGCGGTCGTTGTAGGTGGACGCTTGTACAGTCAGCGCTCCCGTGCCGTGGAGCTGGCGAGACCAGTCGTGCACTGACAGCTCGGCTGACATCTGTATTGTCGAAATAAAACATATTTAAGGCGTGACGACCCCATCACACAATCTTCGAATTATGCAAAATACTGCTGAAACTAGATGGTGAAGCAGGTACTGCAACAACTCAGTCGAACTTATTCCTCCGACTTCCAACCGTGATAACACTAATGCTATTTATATAATATAATGTATAGTTATAATAATACATAATGTATAATATATAATAATGTATAATTGTCATGTCGTGTTTTATTTTGAAGGTCTTAGGCATTAGTTTTACTATACTATCAAGAACGCAATATTAACATCTTTCAACAACATGTATTTTGGACCGAATCCAATAAGGAGGAAATTATCAATTCAAATGCATGTTTTTTTTACTGACAGAAAAATCTGTTGGTTTGTTTTACCCTTTTAAGTTGTAATAGAAAACTTACCTTCACTAACAATACAGGAACTCTTACAGACTGCTCCAATTCAAACATAACTCTCACTCTCGGTACTGTCAATAGAAAAGTCTCCGTCGGTCTCAGGCTAGGGTACTGTGGCGTCACATACGAATCCTCAACATTGTAGCCCACGAACGGAACCAACTTCTTCGGCGACCAGAGATCCTCGTCTAGTTTTTCTGGACGTGGATTATACGTTGCGAAATTAAAAGGCTCTTTTTCATCCGGTATCATCAATTCTGTTGTTATTTCTTCTATTATATCTACAAAAATAAAAAAATAAAATAAAGTTCAATTTATTTAACATCTGATTTGATTTTATCAGACAAAATGCAACGTCATGAAAAATAATCACTGTACGTAGATTTAATAAATATCTAATATTTTATTGTTAGGAGTCTCATATTTTAAGATTCTAAGAAATCAAAGCTAACAGAAGTCTTTCCAAATTAGTAATAATTTAAGCGTAATAAAACTGCATAAAAACTAGCTTCGATTCTATAATTTTGTTACTTGGGTACACAAAAATTAAGTTTGTTTCTCGATTACCCTATGATTCCTTCAGCAGATCTAGACTTAATGGCAAACAGACCACTTTGAAGGTAACCTCTTTTAAATACAAAATGAATTTTTAAAATAGGCGCAGAACGGACAGAGAAATCAATCAACATACATAAAAATAATCCTCCTTTTTTTGAAGTCATTTAAAAAGGACTACATTTGTTTAATTTTTACAAGCTTTCATTTAACTTGCATTGTGTATCCTCGAGTTTGTCTGGGCTCATTTGCAATTTAGACCATCTGCCTTCCTGCCAGGCAGCTCATAAAAGGCGAGCATAGGCTTAGCATCACTAACACCGTGATATCTGATTAGGTGGTAGAGTTTCGCAGCGATTCGCCGGGTTGGTACCACCGACTTATCTATTCCAGCCGCCGTAACGTCAGCACTTGCCGTTGACGTGTTTCGGTTTGGAGGATATGGTAGCCGGTACATTTACGCAACGCACCATTTTTCTAGGCGGCGTGAATTTCTTACCGTCAGGAAATCCGTCTACTTGTTTGCTTTCTAATATCATAAAAAATATGCTGAGATTTTGCATGAATGTATAAATCGGATGACAAAACAAAATTATAATGAAATTGAGTTGATCTGATGATGGAACCGAAGGGAGGCTTATTTGATACGTCAAGAATCTATATTTCTATCTTCTTAAATCTATTGCTGGATATTATGGTAATAGCCTTTACGCATCCTTAATACAAGCTCGTCCCAATATTGTATTCTTTGTAAAAAAACCATCTTCGCTTTTTATAGAATAATAAGGCCAATACTTGTATTTGTGGATACGTGACAAAGTTATAAAAAAATGTAACAATGTGACAAAGTTATAAAGTTATAAACCCGAATCAGTTAATTTTTTATTCATAATAAGGTAATAAAAATTATAACTAATTCATACATCATTTCTAAATTCAAAGCGCATTTGCATCACCTTGATGCATGAAGTTCCTCCGCTGTTTGATTCCGAAGATGTTTGTAACCGCGTGGAAGCAGTTACCTTCAGTGGTATTAATTAATTAATTAATATACGAATTGAGGACATTCAAGGATTTAGTATGCACTCATCTATGGTAAGCTGTCAGATCCCTGGTGTTACAATGCTCGTGGATGGCGTTATACTTGCCATCAAATGACCCACCAACTCGTTTGCCTCGTCCATATACATATAAAAATAAAACTTTATATGTTTTTAATCAAATGAAATAAGGACCTTACCCATCACGGTGTGCACAGTTGTCGCAGCTACATGGATGTCGACCTCCGACACTGATGTCTTCACTATAATTCCTTCTTCGACGTTTTTGAAGCTTTTGGAAAATTCCACGTCACATGGCTTCAAAACACATTGGGGTGGCAAATTTTTCAGCTTAGACTGCAACTTGGACATGATTTGAAGTCCAGCCAACGATACCACCAAGCTCTCCGTGTTTGAATGACTGGAGTAGTCAATGAGTACTTCAGTTCGGAAAAGAATAGCTTGGCCTTCTGGTTTGGTTAAATCCGTAAAGAACATAACTTCTGGTTGCCGACATTGTACTGATACCGAAAGACTAGGTAGTTCTTCTGATATTGATGTTGCTGAAATAAATATTAAGTTATGTTATCAGCCTGCATAAGACTCGTAAAGACAATCTTATTATTTATTTGCGATGCTTATGGTGTCAAAGACAGCAATGCTTTCTCAATCTCCACTATTCTTTAACGTCCAAGTAACATTACCTAATGGCGTTTATAGCTAATAGATAATCTTCAATATAAGCTTACAGATATTCCTACTTAAGAACATCGTCGCACGGATCCTAGCAAACGGCAGCTATTGAAGAGTACAATCCAACCTTTTTTCTTCCAATCAGTTTGTAAGAAGGCAGTTCGGCCTCTTTGGCACTGACACTGTAATTTATATGAGGGGTTTCAGTGCTGCGAAACGTCGGTACGTATCCCTATAGCTCTAACATTCTTGTCCGTCATGTGTACCAGTTTAGAGGATACGGTGAGGTTACTTAGGGGGCGTCCACAAATTACGTGAGATGTTTAAGGGGGGGAGGGGGTCGATTCAAATCTCACCTAATCTTACGTTGGAGAGAGGGGGGGTCTCGATAAATATCACGCAATTTTTTTGCTTCAATTACTAAAAAAAATGCTGTTTTGGTCCATTTCATCCATACTGTACATGCTTAAGATTTAATCTTAAGGATAATCGTAATACAATGAAGATCATTGACTAATTCCTTCAAAAGAAAACAATTTTATTCATACTCGACTTTATACATCTACTGACTGTCAAAACACCGTCTATTTGTTTTGTACCAAATACCTCAATTCACTTAATTAATCAATTAGGTTTTTTTATGTTATTTAATTGCAAACATGGATTTCCTGATGGTAAAAAATTCACACCGCCTATAGACACCAAAGAGGGTAATGGTGCGTTGCCAACCTAACGTTGGTAGTTTAGGCCTCGTGTAAAAGCGAGTGTACCTTATCCTCCAACCGGAACACGTCAACGGCAAGCACTGACGTTATAGCAATTTGCCTAATGCAAGGCATTGTTGCCAATACCTATGCTCGCCTTTTACACGCTGCCTGGCAAGAAAGCAGATGGTCTATTCTGCAAAGAAGCCCGGACCAACAAGGGGGTTGATGGACATTTGACAATTCCGGACTTTAAAGAGCATGACCGAAAGTCATTTGCTCCATTTTTAATACGACTCTGCCTACCGATTCAACCGGAACGAAGTTGAAGCAGATAATTTTACTGAAAATCATATGGGCATGTTGGTTCCAATAGTATCTTTTGAGCCTAAAAGCCTTTGCTGTAAAAATCCAATACATTTAAATAAGAAACCCACATTTCGAAAAATCTCACGTGAGATAGGGGGGTGGGGGAGGGGGTTTAATAAAATCTCACGACATCTCACCATTCAAAAATGTATAAAACACCTCACGTAATTTACGGACGCCCCCTTACGCAAGATTCGTTGTATTATATCTTGTGAATGGTTTGATACTCCTCAACTGACGAAAGCCAAACTAGTTTGATGTGTCATTTAAAAATAATTAAAAGTTCCCAAGAGCTATGAAGTTACCGGTAGAATAATATCCGCTAGTGGAGTCGCTCGAGCTGGGGAAGCGGCCGGGTCGGTTGTTGTTGCTTCGATTCGGGGGGTCACCAACGTACCCGTGGTTTATCACTCCACCTTCCATTATCTTTTCACCTAAACAACAGGTTACACAAATTTCGTCAATTATTATTAATAGCATGATATTGATCCTAATTAGTCTCGGTCGCATATCAATGAACTATAATTCAAAAAGTTACTTTCCTCATTTTAATTATTTCGTGCCGTCTGAGTCAATCGTAATTGTGAATCCGTTGGTACGCCTTTGGTGTTCTACGAGGTCTAGCCAGCGTTTCGAGGGAATCTTGAACCGTCCTCGTTAACTGATGCTTATTGGTTTGAATTTTATTGCAATTAATTGAAATTTAATTAAAAGACCAAAAGCAAACTGATGATTACAAACAATAAGCAAATTACAGATTATCACTTAAAGGTTATAAATATAGCTTGCAACATCATCTCTTGTCATTTTGGAAGCCGATGCTTGTTGGGTGTCTTTTGTCATGAAAAACAATGTCTTCGAGTTTGATTTTGTTTGATTTTTTCACTAATAAATATGGGATATATTCCATTTTTATAAGGACAATTTACGATTCTATCGGTAAAATATTTTTTTTTAATTGTTCCAGATGCAATAAAAATAAACAAACAATCAAATTCTTCCTTCTTTTCTGTGTAATATGTTTGTAATGTAACGTTGGAATGTGTCATTTTGGACGGTAACCTGGTGCGGCGTCGAGCAAAGTGCGTGCGAGACGCAGCAGGAATGGTGGCGCGAGGTTGAAGCGCGTGCGCTCGAGGCTGATGTGGAGCGTACAAGCTCGCGACGAAGCCCGCAGCACCGCCTCCAGCAGCGCTGGCCGAGACACCGACACCGGCACGCGGCCCCCGCCCTGCACCCGTCCGCCGCCCTGTGACTCCAAGATCCTGTCACATACATACACACATTCACACTACAGACACTGACACCGGCACGCGGCCCCCACCCTGCACCCGTCCGCTGCCCTGTGACTCCAAGATCCTGTCACATACATACACACATTCACACTACAGATACTGACACCGGCACGCGGCCCCCGCCCTGCACCCGTCCGCCGCCCTGTGACTCCAAGATCCTGTCACATACATACACACATTCACACTACAGACACTGACACCGACACGCGGCTCCCGCCCTGCACCCGTCCGCCGCCCTGTGACTCCAAGATCCTGTCACATACATACACACATTCACACTACAGACACTGACACCGGCACGCGGACCCCGCCCTGCACCCGTCCGCAGCCCTGTGACTCCAAGATCCTGCCACCCTGCGATTCCAGGATAAATAAATAAATATCCCTAGACACGTTACACAAATTGAATCTAACCCCAAAGTAGGAAAATTATATGCCTGTGGATCCTGCCCCATACATACACACTACAGACACCGACACCGGCACGCGGCCCCCGCCCTGCACTCGCCCGCCGCCCTGCGACTCCAGGATCCTGTCACATACATACTCACATTCACACTACAGACACCGACACTGGCAACTGGGCGGTGCCCTGCACGCGTCTGCCCCATACGATTCCAGCACCCAGGCCACAATCCACATGCAAGTCCACATATTTTCTACCAAACTAAATTATTTAGTGCCGCTTACAATATTTCTAAATAATTGTCGGGCTAAAGACAGCGAGGACGAACCCGACACGCTGGCTGAATTGAATCTGTACCACACTCCATAACGAAATATCAATACCAGAACATAAACTAAAACACATTTCTGAGGATCGGCACCCATGGAGTCACTACCTTAATTATTCTTAGGATTTGTGCTTAATAATGAAGAAAACTCACCTTCATTCTTTAGGACAACTCCTCGAGGAGGAGGAAAAGTCTAAGTTCAGATGAGAGGTGTGTGACAAATTTATTTTAATCTAAACTTTTGCTTAATAATAATAATTTTGATCAGTTGGCTGGCTAAAGCTAAGATAACAACTAAAAACGTAAATATTTTTTATTTCTTGGAACACAATTTACAATTGGAACTTAACACTCAACAAATGGGTACCTATTTACGTGAAATATTATATTTTTGTAGATTTTGAAGAACCTGTCCTCAGAAAGGCCTTATTTAAATGACACAAGGTTTCTTTGTCCTGACCAAGGTGCACTTTGATACGGCAGCTCAAACTATATCGTTCTGTTATGTTGTATGCTATTTTTCTATAAGTCTTTCGCCTCTTTGTACTTTTCATATTATTATTTTTTTCAGCCACCTGTAATGCTATTTACGTACTTCATGTACAGCTCATTGCCATGGTTTGAGCGCATTTAAAAAATCAGTAACTTTTGTACCACTTTTAATATCACGGTAGCCGTTTTTATTTCTTTCTTTCTTTCTTGCGGCGGTACGCATTTCGGATTCTTGTATATTCTTTATAAAGAAGCAAATTCAAATAATAATTATCATTTAAGGCAACACAAAGAACAATTTTCAAAATCACTACCCACCCCAAAGATTGGAAACTCATAAGAATGAGGTCACGAAAAGTTTCAACAAAAGCTTTAGACAATCTATGGACTTACAAAACTTACCTTCTGATAACAACGGTAGTATCAGGTCGAATATCCTCTATCAAAAGGCTTTGCAAGCTGGCCTTAACTTCCAACGTCTTGTCGGAATAGTAATCAAACAGCAGAGTCGCTTCACCAGCGCTCAATTTGGCCAAACCATGGTTCATGTCACGGACTGGGGAGCTTAATATTTCGTCCAAGTCCGAAAATAATTTTAATTCCACGCCTTCTAATGTAAATCTGAAAGTAAATATCAATTTAACCCTTGGTACAACTGACGAAATACAAAAAAAAAAATATTGCAGCGCAAATAAGTGATCGTAGCGTCATTTTTTTTGGAACAGTTTTTAGGGGGAGTCCTAAATTCGTATAACTCATACAAAATAATGCCTACTTCACATTACAAGCAGGCTGCTATTCCCTCATCAAATTACTTTCGAAAAATCAGCTTTTTTGTATGATTTTCCGGATTGGAATACAAAAACGCAAACGGTTTTTTAAGACAAGATTTAATATAGCGCCCATAGATACAAAATGTGATTACAGTGCTTTGCATACATAAAGTTAGACGGAGGGCACTGAAAATATGGCCGGGATGGGTAAGGTAAGTAACTACTAGTAGACTACTACTTTTTCTTAATGTTGGAATACAATAATAACAAACAATGTTGGCTTGGCTAAATTAATGTAGTACCAATCCGGGTGCGTCTTCACGTAAATCTGCCAACTGGTATTACTGCCAACTTACCTGAGCACCGACTCCTTTTTGACAGGTTCTCCTTGAGCAAAGAACGCTTGAAGTTTCTTCACTGTCATGTCTGATGGACCAGTTTCCACGGGAGAACTTGGGACAATATTACCTAATATATAATATGTATATGTGAGTAACGCGAACACTCAAAACATCGCAATTAAGAAAGAAACACAAAGATATAAGAAAATGGTCATTTTCGAGTTATTACTGTACTTTACAATTCATATTGTTTTTTATTTATTTGCATTACCGATCAGATTTAGTTGAGATACCAATCAAGTAAGATCAGATGAGAAAATATTTTTAGTGTCGAACTTTTTCACCATGTTGGTCCAGGTCCTGTGCAGTCCTGCCTGCGCAAGAGAAGAGGCGAGCTAAAAAAAAGGGTCATTATACCAACAAGACCACTAGTGGTAGAGTGCTGTGCAGGAACTTGCCCGGGTAAGGATCCACTGCCTTACCTATTCCTGCTGCCATCATGACAATATTTTCCGGTGCGGAGGTTAGGGCAGCCGGTAGATTTGTACAATTGACCTAACACTCCGGCCACAAGACAGCGACGCACCTGCAATTTCTATGGTGTGTATAAACTGCGGTCATTTCTTTCTATCAGGGTGCTAGTGCATGTTAGCTGTCTATTGCCATAAAAAAAGTCTTTGGGCGTATATTTTGTAAACATGTGTCGTACGCACCGATGTAATGTCCCTCGCTGAGATTGTCGCTCCACACAGAGAATACAGTCGCTAAATCCTTTTGACCCAGATTAACAACGACGGTGTCCATTACCACATCCGCGTCCAGCAGCAGCAGTTCTCTGTATACGTTAGTGTTGGTCACCTGAGCGTAATTCACAGTTCGTTTCAAGTCACAGCGGACTGAAATTGGCTCTAATATGGGCTCCTGTAAATAAGTTATAAAGGCCAAGTTGAACTTTATTATCTACTACAAATTGAGGTAAAAATGGAGGCTTTACACGAAACTGTAAAGTATTTTTTTGGGGAAAACTTAATAACTCCTTTAGTTCTGATATCTAATTTTGACTAGACTAGATTTCTATTCCTATTATTATAAAATTGGTTGAGTAAGAACTTTTAAAGCTAAGCAAAGCTGCTACTGAAGAAGTTACATGAAATTGGCTTTGTCTAATTAAGTACACATATTTTCATGCTAAGTCCCTTACGGGATAGAGAGTATCGAGTGCCAAAAGTCACGATTGTTAGTGAAGTAGACATACTTCTTCCACACTCATTACTCTTTTCATATATTTTCTTTTGATATAAACATGAAAGTTTCGGACTAAATAAAAGTATTGTATTTTAGTGATTCTACAAAGAAGCAAATCAATTTGTTTAATCCAGTTGTAGTTTGCAGGTCAAATAAGTCTTTAAATCGTACTAACCTGCACCTCCAATGTGCCGGCGAGGGTCATTACTGCT
The DNA here is from genome assembly GCA_002245475.1 of Calephelis virginiensis. Lineage (NCBI taxonomy): Eukaryota > Metazoa > Arthropoda > Insecta > Lepidoptera > Riodinidae > Calephelis > Calephelis virginiensis. Next base: position 159,171 of record NJDC01058138.1, on the reverse strand, counting down.
CTCGACAGTGTGATGTTGACAAGCTTGATAAGTATGTTGTCGATGACCGGACTGGCCACCGGGCCGGTAGACTCTAGGCTGGTGTTCACAGTCTTGAAGAAGTTTTCAACCAACAGGTCACCTATAATTGTTTTTTTATTACTTAAAATGAAAACATTTTTTTACAGTTCAGGTAATTATTTTAATTTTTAATTAATTATCAACATTAGGGTTTACAGGGTTTGGTTCAATAGCATCGTACCTATAATAATTAACTAGATGAACCGACAGATAGATGTTGTCCTGTAATTGTAGTTAGGACTACAATTATGAATAATATTTTTATATGAACCTTCTCCTGACAATAAGTAACACAACAAAAAAAAAGAATTTACGGTTTATACGCTCAGGCGTGATGCAAAGACCAAAGTTATTTTATATATAAGACAGACAAGCTTTCGATTCTTATGTTTTAATGACAAGAATTTCGTATCATCACTGAATACGTGTGTTGTTGGCAGTCTTAATGCTTTTAACCTCTTCTATGTTTCTTTTAACATTTCTCTGCCAGGTAGCTCGTAAGTGGGAAGCGTAGGTTAAATCCGTCATTACAACTGGTGATAAGGCGCTGTGCAGCAACTTGCCTCGGTAAGGAAACGTCGCCTTATCCTTTCACAATGACAAAGTTATGTTCCGGTCCTAAGGTTAAGGTAGCCGTTAGACTTAACAATTGACTTATCTATCTATCTATGGTTTCTATGAGTCACGTTGTCTCTTAAAATTAGGCGAGTAGTGTGCTTAATCGCTGACTTCTCACATATATAAAAAATAAATATATTTCGTAAGCATAATAATATGTTTTCAAGTGCCTATAATTCATACTGTTTACATTGCAGAACAAGGTTTGCCAAATCAGATTAACCAGCTTTTGAAAATCAATATCCTAGCACCACTTACCAGTATTGAGGACAAGAAGATTCGGCGACGATGGTTTTTGGGGTAAAAGAAATACTGGAGCGTGAATCTGAAGTATAAAATAAAAACAATCAGATGTTAACTACCTATATTGTAATTTCGGAACTGTTTAGTAGGTATTTGTATAGTATAGTGGTATTTTAGTGTGCAAACATTTTAATATTATAAAAAAAAACGTGCGGCGCTCGGAGATTGCCGCGGTGAAGTTATTGCATAAGCAGGCATGACTCACCAGATTGCGGGGCGAAGAGGGGAATTAAGCATGCGCAGTAACGCCGATACAAGCAATGCCAAACCAGAGGCGAGTTGCTGAACTAAAGAGGTAACTGCTATCAAAGTCATTAAAAGTTCTGCTATTTTGGGGTGTTAGATTACTTTCGTTATGGAATTTCTGGATTCGGTCTCCACGCTCAAGGCCCGCGATAGAAGCTATGCAATAGCTTAATAAATTAAAAAATATATATTAAACAGCGAAACAAACTCCCGACAACCTAGACCTTACACACTTTTTTAACCTTACAAGACCTTAACCAATCTGCCTCGTATTTCCTATCACCGTTTCCAAACCTAGCCAGATAGGAGAAGAAAAGACGAAACAAACTCCTCGGCACCAAAATCCTTGACACTATATGTCTCTCTTGCAGCAAGTTAAATATTTTCTTTCGAAATCTTTTTAATGGAAGAGATTTGAGATTATCAGGAATTTCGATATATTATATACGAATAGACACACAGTAAACATTATTCTTGCAAATACTCGTATTAAGTTTTTGGTTCGGCACATGCAATTTCTTACTTCTTCTAAAACGCGAAAGATGCAATACTTCAACATTAAGATGCAGTGTAGTCAGAATACTACGCGTAACTACGAAAAACAAACAAATTAAACAGATACGCTTCGTGCGTAGGTAGGGATAAAGTGTTTTTTTTACGTTACTTAAATTCATTTAGTTAATTAAATATAATAATGTCTGCGCAGTGTAGATTAGTAAAATATTGATAAAAGTGAATAAAATGTAAGTTAAAGTGTAATCCTGCAGTAGGAAGCGGGTAGGGTAGTAGCGCACCTGCACGGCGAGGCTGAGGCGCGTGCGTGCGGCGCGCAGCCGCAGCGGGCGACGGCGCGCCGCGCGCTCGGCCGCCGCCGCAGCCGCCGGCATCAGCGTCTCCGCGAATTGCTGCCACCATACACCACTTTTCAAACATCTAACATTTTACCCCATAGTTTTTCCCGTGTTGGTCTGGGTCTCTTATGTAAAAAATGCCGCTTGCTTTTCTGCCAAGCAGCTCGTAAGTGTCGAACAGAGGTTAAAAGTAAGTATCAATACCTAACACTTGTGGTAAATCGCCATGCTGCAACTGGTCCAGGTAGGTATCAACTGCCTTACATAATTCCTGCCGCCATTACAACAATGGTATGATCCGCTCCGGTACGAGTTGGCATAACACCCCTGGCCACATGGCTGTAACGCACCTGCAACATGACTAGTGTCTATAGCCTAAAGACTAAAACTTATTTCAGTTTCGCTATTTTAGTTTGCTCTGAAAACTAAACGTTGTTTAAATTTTATTGACATTAAGTTTCGATGTCTGTAAGTTTAATAATTAGATATAATAATCAAAGGCAACAATTTTATTAAAGAAATTAAAATTAATTTTATATTTGTATACGAGTACATCAATACTTACACTAATATTGTTTTTCAAAGATTTTAATTCTGGAAAGCCTGTTGTAAACATTAGTATTTTTTGTATCGAATTGGTTATTATTTTTTGTAAATCTTGTCGGTTTATTACAATAAACAAAGCTGACCTGCACGTGGTAGAGCATGGCACAGAAGAATACGACATGTAGCCTATCGATATGGAGCCGCAGCTCCGCGGCGGGCGCGCCCGGGCCTGCGCCGCGCACGTACTTAGCCTCCAGGACCTTGTCCTCTTCAGTCCACACCAACTGCCGATCATCAAAATATCTCAAATGAGGTCATCTACTTTTTTTTTATTATTATGTTATTGTTCAAAAGGAAAACAAGCCAAAAATAAAGCACCACAAAAGCCGTTAGGGTATAACTGAGGGCGCTAATAAAAACTAAAAGTAATAACAACATTAAATTTGGAAAAGAGATTCAATTATAAAGTTAATAAAAATAATAGATGATAAGTAGTTGTTAAAAATCTAAAATTACGTGTATATAACAGTTGCGGTTAACTGTTATTTATTAATATTTAAAATTGTTCAGTAAACACGTTGCAAATCTATTTGTAACATTACTTTGGGTCAGATTGTCAATAAAATCTTAGGGCAATTCATTGATTGGACATAGAACTAAAAACCTAGCTGTTCTTTCACTATAGACGTCCAGTCGGTCGCTAGTACGTGATGTTTGTAAACTATTTTGTCAAAATGTGCATAATAAACACAAAACACTTACCGTCACTAACACCGTGACATCTGACTAGGTGGTAGAATTTAGCAGCGACTCGCCCGGATTGGTACTACCACCTTACCTATTCCTGCCGCCATAACGTCATGACGTGTTCTGGTTCGGAGGGTAAGGTAGCCGGTAAACTTACTTTTGTTCGAGGCCTAACATCCCGGCCTCAGGTTGGTAACGAACTATTACCACCTGTGGTGTCTCTAGGCGGCGTGAATTTCTTAACATCAGGAAATCCGTCTGCTTCTTTTGCCTTCCAATATCATAAAAGAAAGAATAAATAAATATCTATGCCTGGACAAACTGCACAAATTAATATAACCCCAAAGTAAGCAAATTACTCGTATATGATTGTTAATGTTATAAATTCATTAAAAAAAGATCTACACCTCATTTCCCAGAAGAGGTAAGCAAAAGTACAATCGGGCACCCACAACTGACTATGATGACTATACTAAGTCCCACAATGTAAATTGGAAAAGCTACAGCCCGTTCAATAAAAGGGTTACTGCAGGTTAAACACATATTTGATCGCGAGACAGGAGGCGACCCCCGCCTGCCACGAGTTCAGGGTGCCAGAAGATACGGCGTCCCACACGCTGGGAGAGTGCGTCGCGTTCGAACAACAGCGGCGTACTCTCTCAGCGATCGTAGGAGAGAACCTATCGCTGCCGAGCGTTGTCAACTCAGGCTCGGTGGTTACAGGTCCTGGCAGGCGGTGGTCTCCTTTTGCGAATAAGTCATGACGCAAAAGGAGACCGCGGAGCGGGCCCGGGAGGACGATCCCAACACAAGCCCGCTCCGGCGCAGGCGAACCGGGGGCGCAAGACGGCGGTTCCTACGCCTTCAAAGCGCCTACGATGCGGGGCTGCCGGGGGGGAGGCGGGGACTTT
>NJDC01058138.1:142554-154503 GCA_002245475.1 Calephelis virginiensis | reverse complement strand
GTCTCCTTTTGCGAATAAGTCATGACGCAAAAGGAGACCGCGGAGCGGGCCCGGGAGGACGATCCCAACACAGGCCCGCTCCGGCGCACGCGAACTGGGGGCGCAAGAAGGCGGTTCCTACGCCTTCAAAGCGCCTACGATGCGGGGCTGCCGGGGGGGAGGCGGAGACTTTCCTCGGCCAGCACGGCCCCGCACGCCTGGGGGGCGACTTCAGTGACCGGAGTCGCTCCTCTTTCAGCGCGGGAGGAGGCCCGGTAAGGACCGGGCCGTAGCCGCGGAGCAAGATGGTGAATGCCAACGCGACCCCATCTCGCTCCTTGCCGGGCGGCAGGAAGGTCATAGTGTGGTTTTTAGTCGGTTCGAGTCCGACATAACCCGTTGCTCTCCTCCGAAAGCAGCGGGTATCCGGGGGGATTTTCCACACTATAAAAAAAGTTTAACCCATATTTTAGCAAGATGAGCCTTGCAAAAATACGTGACTGTAGGTCTTGTCTTAAAGCAGAAGAGATAGCAATGCATCTTCAGTTGCCCTCGGCTTATTCAGTCAAGACATGTAGCGTTCACTTAATAAATCCCCAATATCATAAGTTAATTAATCCCAAGAGCATTGCAAAGTTCCTAGAGACTGTCAGGCTTGTGAAACAAATCTAAGCTTGACGAGTAACCATTTTGATCAGAATAGAAGTATTTATATTGCAGTGATCCTCGATATACCTCCGAAATCTTAAATGCAATAACAATAATCCCGCAACGTTATAGGTAGTAAACCTTGGTTAGGTTTTAAAAACCGGTAAATGTTGTTTTATATTAGTAAATCCATAATTTGAATAAATTCAATCTCCAGATAAGTGTCATTAATGGATATTAAAAATATTTACAAAAAAATATAAAATACCTTAGGATACAGGGTAGCTTCCGACAAGTCGTCAATATGGAAGCCTCCCAAAAACAACTTAAAGATGATCCGGTCGTTGGCCCGAAACACACAGTCGCTCTCTAGAGACACTAGCCGAGCTTCTAGCAGAGGTCCTTCTGCCGCCCACAAACGTATTGACGTCGATGACATTCTAGAATATTAAATAAGATAATTAACTAACTTCCACTCATAAAACAAAATATTTCACACATATAAACAAAGAGGTAGTATTTTTTTGAGTACCTAGTTAATTTATTGCTAGCCTCGCGGTTTTTACAACTTCACCGGGCTTTGTGAGATGAGCAAAGTGCTCAGCCCGAGACTTTATTATTTACATGGATTGGACTGTTCCCTACAACGCCAGCAACAAGGGCTGTCTCCCGGGAGACCGTGCCTCGACTTGGTGCTGCGTTCTGGTTAATGTGTGGATCGATTGGAGAAGTTGCAGCTTAACGCTAGCAAAACTACGTCTAACGCCGAGCGAAAAAGAGTTCTACGTCGCTAAGACCGGAGGTGATGGTGTAGGGAGATGTTTCGTGTGTTGTTGCTTGTGTTGGCATGTTGGCATTGAGAGGGATGATGGCATTTACGATCGTTATCGGATCGCACGATCCAATAAGTGACAGGGAAAGGGACGGTAAAGAACGAAAATATACGTAGTACCTTCAATAAGTACAGAGTACGGCTTTCTTCGATAAATAAGAAATGTCTCAAGACAAATTACACATATTGAGCTAACTCCCCGAACAGCAAATGCATTGCTGTTCGAGTAATATACTATTAGAATAGTAGTGAAAAATGCATATAAATTTTAAATGCAAGAACATTATGCCCTGTTTTGTATTAGGTAATTGTAGTGCACGCTACTAAGGGAAGACGGTTGGTTTCAGTAGCCTAACTATTTTTCAATTCTAGGTTTGTTTACAGACCTGGTTTTCCAAGAATTACATTCGACTGGCTCCATCTCTGTTTTAACATGACAGTCCAGCAGTAAATGCGCAGATTTGGCCGAAGAATAAAATTTTATGAAAATACATCTGTCATGCGAGAATGCTACTAAAATATAAAGGCGTCACCTCACAGAATAGCTGAACTTGGTGGCTCCGGGGGGCACGGGCGGGTCAGCTTCAGGTGCCATGACGTACTCCCACAGAGATTGTGACTTTGGCAACACGACGCTCTTCAAATCCAAGGAATGTCGCTTTTCCACCCTGGCAGAAATATATTGCGTTTAATTTTTATTATTGATAACCTCTTTACTAATGTAAGGCTACCTAACATGGACCAAAACCAATTTGAAACAAAAATATCCGTCTACTAAACACGCTTAACTAGAATGTTATTAAAGAAAACAGCATAATTATTAGGTATTACCCTGGCAGCAATAATGATTATTGTAGAACATATCCAGAAGTATAGCAAGAAATTTGCAACATTCAACTTACTTCGTTTGCGACTACACAAAGGGCAAATTTGGCCTCACATGGAGTTCCTACTGCTCTCAAATTCTGCTCTCAAATCTGGGCAGTGACTTCCCAATACCAGATTCTTCCTTTTGACCGCATCCAACACAACGCGTCTCGATATGTCAATGACCGGGAAATTACAAATCGACTTGATCCTTGGGCTTTGCGTACAGATGTTGGGTTTCTTTGTGTTTTCTTCTACATGTATCATGACGAATGATTTGTTAGATTTCTTTTTTTTGTTTGCAGATGCTATCGCACTTAGCTGTAGTTTTTAGTGCGTCAATGACATCGATAGTTATGGTTTGATTTCTTCCGCTGACATCGGGCATTGGGTCGGAGTTTAAAGTATCATGCTCATTAACTTAATGCGTCTACAACCGTGAGATTCCAAAAGCAACTTTCGCCTCCCTCACACCTTTGTGCTGTTTCACTGGTCTCACCAGTAGCTGAGGGCGGTATTTCCAAGCGGTACGACTTGAGAACCTTCATGAAAACAGGGTACTCATTCCTTAAAGGTCGGCAACGGTTCTCGTTTTGTGGATATCCACGGACGGCGTTGATTAATTTCCAACAGGTGACTCACTTGCTCTGCATTAAAAAAAATAAACAACTATAACGATGGAGGAATATTTGTGAACTGACTTGCGGTGTATGTACTCCAAATACTTCAGCAGCGTGCCGAGCGCGGTGGCATGCGCCAGCACCGAGACGTCGCCCACGTCCGCCACCAATGACTGCTCCACGCTGTGGAAGTGGGACCGGAACTCGGGGCAGTTGGCGCGGACCTTCATGGACAGACATTACTTCACTTTTTCGGTGAACGACTACACGGTCGCTAATATTACATTGCCAGAACCATATTGACATCACAACCATAGGATCATAGTCAATCATAAAAAGGTTTTGTGAACTTCGTTAATTTTTATGACGGCGACAAATGAAATGTCCACCGTGTCGTCACAATCTAATATACCTTTCTGTAGAGCAGAGTGAAGAGATCACCCGTAGTGGTGAGCAGCTCGAGGTAGGTTCCGGTGGCGGCGAGGTGCTGCTTGTCGGTGAGGAGTGCCGAGCCCACAGCCAGCTGTAGCGCGGGACCGAACTGCATCAGCGCGACGTCCACGCACACCTTTGTCACGCTCAGCATTATGTACGGCTTGTCCGTCATCTCACTCGACCGGCTTAGGTTTATCACAATCTCACCTGTTCACATAACAATGATTGCTGGATATTTTAGAAAATAAGACGAAACTTCTTATGAATCCGAAGCCGAAACAAATTAGCATGCCCATCGCCTTAATGCGTCGCGGTCTTCTTCTTTCTGATGAATTTCTTACCACTCACATAAACTTTGTAGAACTAGTTACGTAAACGTATAGCATACTCATTCCTTAATGGTCGGCAACGCATCTGTGATATTCCTGGTTTTGCGGATGTCCTTGGGGCGGCGTTGATCATTTTCCATCAGATGATCAACTTGCTCGTTTACCTTGATATAAAAAAAATAGAACAAAAAAGATTTTTTAACGCTAATTTCTTCTGCTACAAGAATCGAATCGCAACCTTCCCTGCTCATTGAAATTGCATTACTAGTATGAGCTAAGGATTCAATCTATTGGTTTAATTTTTCGATTATTTTATAATTTTATTTTTATAAAATAAATAAAACAATTTGGCCAAATTTGGTGAGAAATTGTAAATTAAATAATTTTATTTGGATTTAACAATCTCATAAGTAGTAAGGGGTGTAAGGGGTCCTACCTTCAATCTTCGGGACCCAAGCCAACCTCACCTGCGCATGGTGCACCCTGCTAATAACAGACGAAGCTCTGGCTACCCGCCAACACGCAATGGATCAGCGTGGCGGGTTATGGTCCAAACTCCCCCCAATGATGATCGCACAATATAAAAGGCCCCAAGTGCCCGGCCACTCCAGTTGTGACGCCGACATTGACGGGCGTTGGTTGAGAGCTGGAGCCCGGGGTGTTAAGAATCTCCGAGTGGCGGTATCTCTCCGTCAAACGGCTATGACAGGCATAATGGACATCCGACGGCGTAGGTTATCACTGGTTACTTACAACACGCGCACTTTAAGGACCGACGAGAAGCTAGCTGAACTGGAAGAGGAGATAGACAAGTTGCGATGGGATATTATAGGGTTATCTGAAGTCCGAAGAGAGGGGGAGGACACGATAGCCCTCAAATCCGGCAACTTGTTTTACTACCGCGAGGGCGACCAGCAGTTCCAAGGTGGTGTTGGGTTCCTCGTCCACAAGTCCCTTGTTAACAACATCGGATCCATCAGGAGTGTACCGAGCAGGGTGGCGTACCTTATACTCAGAGTATCTAAAAGATACTCGTTGAAGGTCATACAGGTTTACGCACCGACTTCGACACACAAAGATGGAGAAGTAGAAGGTATGTATGAGGACATTAGTAGAGCCATACATACCTCGGAAACTTACTTCAATGTTGTAATGGGACTTCAACGTAAGGCTGGGCAAGAGAAGCGAAGATGAGTTGAGGGTGGGGCAATTTGGATGTGGGCTTAGGAACCAAAGGGGCCAGAGGCTGGCTGACTTTCTGGAGAAGGAGGGACTCTTTATGATGAACTCTTTCTTCAAGAAGCCGCCTCATAGGAAATGGACCTGGATGAGCCCCGATGGTAACACCAGGAATGAGATTGACTACATTATGACCACTAAGAGACGGATACTCAACGATGTCTCTGTGATTCACGCAGTTAAGCCTGGGAGTGATCACCGGATGGTAAGGGGCACGTTGAATATCAATGTCAGGCTAGAAAGGTCTCGTCTGGTGAAGTCTACGCTCCGACCTGGTGTTGCCGATACAAAACCCCGAGAGCTTTCAACTCGAGTTAACTAACCACTTTGCTTGCCTGGAAGATTACGTTTCGGTGGAGGAGATAAATGACAGGTTGGTAGAAACTGTCCACACTGTGGGGTCTAAATTTCTCAGGCCTCTTCGTAGAGATGGACCCCAAAGGCTCACCAAAGACACCCTCAACCTCATGTCTAAACGACCCGCAATGACACTGCAGACTCTTGATGATGCTGAAGCATACCGGCAGCTCAATAGATGGATTTCCAAGTCCTTGCGACACGACATTCGTAAGTTTAATACGAATCGTATTGAACAAACAATAGAGCCGAACCAAGGCTCTAAAGTGTTCGCAAAAGACATGTCTATTGGGCAAAGCCAGTTGACGAAGCTGAAGACAGAAGACGGTAGTGTCACGTCCACTAAAGTTGAGGTATTGAGGGAAATCGAGAGATTTTATGGACAGTTATATACTTCGATCGCAAAAACTGTCACTAACACGGCGAAAGATCCCAGAGCCAAGTTGTCCCGACACTATACTGAAGATCTCCTTGACATCAGCCTGTACGAGATTAGAATGACCCTCCGTCAGCTTAAAAACAATAAGGCGCCGGGTGAAGACGGAATCACCACCGAGCTTCTGAAAGCGGGTGGAACACCAGTACTTAGAGTCCTTCAGAAGCTCTTCAATTCCGTATTGCTCGGAGGTACTACGCCAGAAGCATGGAACAGAAGCGTGGTGGTACTTTTCTTTAAAAAGGGCGATAAGACCCTTTTGAAGAATCACAGGCCCATTTCGCTTCTGAGCCATGTTTATAAGCTGTTTTCGAGGGTCATCACGAATCGTCTCGAGCGCAGGTTTGATGACTTCCAGCCACCCGAACAAGCCGGATCCCGAAAAGGCTACAGTACCATAGACCATATACATACGCTGCGGCAAATTATACAGAAGACAGAGGAGTATAATTTGCCATTATGCTTGGCGTTTGTGGACTATGAGAAAGCCTTTGATTCGATCGAGACCTGGGCAGTGCTACAGTCTCTCCAGCGGTGCCACATTGACTATCGCTATGTCGAAGTGTTGAAGTGTTTGTACAACAACGCCATTATGTCCGTCCGAGTACAACATCAGAGCACAGAGGCAATTCCATTGCAGAGAGGTGTAAGACAGGGAGAAGTTATATCTCCTAAGCTCTTCACCAATGCAATGGAGGACGCTTTAAAGCTTCTAGAGTGGAAAGGAATGGGCATCAACATCAACGGCGAGTACATCACTCAGCTTCTATTTGCCGATGACATAGTCATAATGCCGAAATCGCTGGAAGACCTTAGTACAATGCTCGAAGACCTCAATCGTGTTTCCCGGCAGGTGGGCCTTAAGATGAAGATGGACAAGACGAAAATCATGCGGAATGTCCATGTAGCACCCACCCCAGTGTCAGTTGGGAACGCGATCCTCGAAGTTGTCGACGAATATATATACCTAGGACAAACGGTCCAGTTAGGTAGGTTTAAGTTCGAGAAAGAGATAAATAAACGAATCCAACTCGGTTGGGCAGCGTTCGGGAAATTGCGTAGCGTGTTTTCGTCCGAAATACCTCAGTGTCTCAAGACAAAAGTCTTTAACCAGTATGTGTTACCAGTGATGACCTACGGCACCGAGTCGTGGTCTCTTACTGTGGGCCTGATAAACAAGCTCAAGGTTGCACAGCGAGCTATGGAGCGGGCTATGCTCGGGGTTTCCCTGCGAGATCGGTTCAGAAATGAGGAGATCCGCAGGCGAACGAAAGTCATCGACATAGCCAGCCGAGTTAGCAAGCTGAAGTGGCAGTGGGCGGGGCACATAGCGAGGAGAACTGATGGCCGTTGGGGCAGAAAAGTTCTCGAGTGGAGACCACGCACCGGCAAGCGAAGCATAGGACGGCCACCCACGAGATGGACAGACGACCTTATGAGGGTCGCGGGGTCTCGCTGGATGCAGGCCGCTTCCATCCGTTCGAAGTGGAAGTCAACGGGGGAGGCCTATGTTCAGCAGTGGACGTCCTATGGCTGAAATGATGATGATGATGATGATGAATCTAATAGGTTGATCATTATAAAATTAAAAATGAGATTATGAAATTTACATTTCTATATGTCCAAAAATTTCGTTTATCTTATGAATCTGTAATCTCTAAAATATTTCGACAAAGGTTCTATGTTATTACGAGAAAAGAATATTTTATATTCGAATATAAAAAAAACAATCAAAAAATGAATTACAGTCTTTGCTGCATTCTTACGCTGCCTATTAATCTATACTTATAATAAAACTAATATAAGATATTTAAAAAAAATTATGCAGGTGACTAAAAATGGGCAGCCGAACACATTCTTAGTATTAACAGAATTTTTATCAACCTTTTTGTCTGTTTCATGACCGCTAATCCACGCCGAATCTACTGAACTTAATATCTATCGTAACAAAATTTGTCTGGTAGGTACTTTGTTTACCGAAGAAGGTTATAGGATACTTTTTATTTTGCTACTATTTTTTTTTATTAGTAAAACGGGTTTCCATGGGAAGAGGGATGAAAGGCAAAATGTAAATTAAGCTATTGATCATCAACACGTAGCTTGTAATAATTTATTCGTTTTTTTTCATTTGTAGTATGTGCTTTACAGGTTGTTCCGTAATGTTTTTCAAGTCACAGGTTTTGTAGTTTAGAATTTATAGACATAGCAACCCTAACTATAAAGTGACAAAGAGCAGGTACAGGTCATCACACCTACATATTTTTACGCCAAATCCCTCTGCTGAGAAGGCAAAGATTATCGAATGAGCGAGTCCAATGAAGTTGATTGGGATTGAATAAAATAAAATTATATTCATTCATTTTAACCCGCACTCACCAATGATGAATCTCATGAGAGTATTGATAGTATTACTTGGCGACACGTTGTCATCAAACCCGGGAAGGTCTACCGACCGAGCGTACTCTTCCACGTCCTCGTCACTAAAGTCTGCGGTAGGAAGAGATTCCTCTGCTGGAGACTTTGTGCCGTCTCCATCGACTAAGGTCTCTGATACCCTAAAATACGAAAATATTTTAACTTTTCTATTTCTACTGGTTAATTCGACACGCATAATATGTTTAATAAGTAACTGTAACTATGTTGCAGAGATTCATCTGCGACAAATCACATGAATACTATCTTGTCGTTGTGGTGCAGTAACGACACTGCTTATCACTGTTGCGTGCTATGGTAGTCTGTAAACTCAAACGCAAAAATCATCAAAGTCAAAGGCATCGTGTATATTTAATGACACAAAATCTGTAAGCTCGATCTACCACACATTTAAAAAAAAATAACTTTTAACTTAAAATATATCCTAGTACCTCAGTAACAATTAATGTAATGTAAATTTGTGCAAAGGATCTTGGAATTAATCATTTAGAAGGATTTAAAGTACGTACATTAAAAGTTTCCTTTACTCCTCTACTTTGTTTTTCACAAGATTTGCTTACCTGTTCCTACTGAAGTAAGCAGCAACAATCTTTTGCCTTAACTTAACAAGGCTCGAGTACCCTGGGTCCGGCGCTATCCTGTCCAGTTGTAAGGCTCCAACCACTTCAGGATCCTCCAACTCCTCGGCGTAATCGCCGGAATCCATAAACGAGACCGGTACAGTGTTTGGCACCGGGACTGGTAAGTTGTCCACGAAGTCCAGTAAGTGGCCGATGACGCGATCGGACAGATTTAGTTTCAAACTTGATAAAGATATATTGAGTTTATATCTGAAATGCAGAAATATATTTGGAGTAAAAAAGATTACATATCATCTGTTGCTGTATGTGAGAGACTGCAATTAATTAAAAACGTACTTTACGTTAAAGATTTGATAAAGTTTTAACACAATGATATGTAATAGGTCGATTACAGAGAAAATTCAAAAACAATTATTAGAGCAACACTATGCGTCGGCAATTCGTTTGCAAATTGGCTTTTCACGTCGATACATATGTTGTATTCAGGACCGAATTGAGTCCGCATCGATACTTTGAGAGAGAGAGAGAGATCTCGTCAATCATCTACAAAAAACCTTAATGCTTTGTCGGTATTCATAGAGGATGATGATTTGTATGATGAAGATTTTTGATAGCCAACCGTTGCAAGATTTTCGGGCGTTCGGTTTCCCGTTACAATTAACTATTAGTAATTTTGCTTTCTAAAAAAGTTTATTCAATGAATTGAGTCTAAGCTACTTTCAACTAGTTAGCGATATAACAGTGACACATTATTGAAAACACTAGTTAAAGAAAAAGTTGTACGTCTAGCAAAGAGAGGTGTATCACCTGGGCAGGAGCCTGTAGTCCTGCTTGATGCTGGTGGAGAAGACGAGCTGAGCTCGGAGGCGGGGCAGCAGATGCAGGTCGGAGTCGGGCAGCGTCCGCGCCGCGCGCCACGCCGTCCCGCTGGCGCAGAACACCACCTGTGCCATTGGGACCAGCATGATTACTAGTGCTATGCAGCAACTTATCCAGGTACGACCCCCCCGTTTCACCTATTCTTTCTTACTACCGCCATAATAACTCTAAACTAAAGTGGTGTTCAAGTCCGAAGGATAGCTTAACAGGTACACTTGCACAGTGGCCTATACACCACGGCCTCGGGATAGAGTAAAACTATGACATCTATTATGTCTTTAGGTCACGATTGTCACTTACTATCAGAAGAGCCTTATGCTTGTTCGCTGTCTAGTTCTTAAAAAAAGTCTTAAAATGTGTGTATAGTCTCTGACACTACTTAATAGACCTGTATGGTAATAAACCAGAATTATTTTAGACTCTAAATTCCGATTTAGTAGGTGTCACCCGAACTTTCTCCGTGCTTTAAAAAATATTGCTACATTATAAGCAATTACCTGGTACGAGCACTCGGCATGGAATCTGTCATAGAGCTTTTCTTCAAGTTCCATGCAGGTGGCATCCTCGAGTGTCAAATTTTGCGGCTGCAAATCCGACTTTATTATGATGCGGTTCACATCTATCACCATCAAGTGGCCGGATCTGAAAAAAAACAGTAAGAACTATGATACATTTCTCGTGTAAATATTTTAGCATAACATCTTTCAATTTCGAACAGTTCGATGATCATAACCTTGGACATTAATACTTCTTATTGTACTTGATTTGTAGTAACCTCTAAGGCACTTATAGTTTGATTTTAACTTTTCCCTTACACTTGTGTCGCACTCAGCTGTGATTCAAAGCCATTGTACATCGACGACATATTATATGGTTATATGGCTAATTCAGCCTTCGCAGCTCTCTCCAATTTGTCTAGAAGTAACTGCAAGATACCTGTGATTTTCTGAATGGTTTTGAGATGCTGAGCCCGTTGGTTTACCACATCCTTGCACTTTAATATTACATGACCTGGCATTTCTTCTTCCTCCATGCACGCTCTACATAGAGGCTGCATATAAGTTCGATTGTTCTACTTATTTTTAAATGATAAATATGGCATTCGAGTACGATTCCTAAATATATATTAGGTTACTTTTTAGAGTATATTTTCTGCCTTTAATATTTCTGTTCAACACTACTTTTGCAGCCAATTGCAGATCTACGCATAACGCATTCTGTCTGAAAAACAGTGTCGTACCTCCCTAGCCGGGTATTTATCATGATGTTCCTTTGTTATTTTTATTATGTTATTTTTCTTAATTTAAAACACAGTGCTCTTGTTAGAGGTTGGAATTTATCAACTGCCTCTAAAATTGCTTCGTGAATTATGCCTACATTTTTCCAGCTGCCTGTTAGTGTTAGTCTAAAGGCCGGTGTAGCTGCTTCTTCGTAGATAAAGAGATGGAAAGGAGTTATTTCTTTTTCTTTTACTCCGATTTGGTTTTGGATTTGATAAATGTAATTATTTGGCTATTTCTGTGTGCAGTAAAAGTATTTTGAGAGAGGAAAAGACAGGTATAGCGTAAAGAAGTCATAATGCTGGTAATGAAGTGGTGTGAGAGTTATTTTATATTATTTGAACGAAAAAATGAGCCGTTATCTCACAAAAACATTTTCAAATGATCTCAATATTGTTCAGTCCAAGTCTTGACGATTATACTAAACTAAAACTACTACTGACAATTGGTATCTGCTATTTTCATCAAAAAAGCCCTACTTACTTGTTGACACATCCATGTTCCGGTATAATAACGCAGGGTCCCTTCAGATCCATGTTTAGGTGGAACACCTTCCGTCGACTGATCGCGTAAGCCAGCACTGACTTGCTCATCACTCCAACTTTGTCGAAAGCGTGATTCACTTCTTCTAACAATTCTTCAGAGGACATCGAATGCGTTTGGAAAAAGTTTATGAGTTCGGTGATCGCGTGCTGGAAGTAGGGAAATTAAAAGGAAACAGATTACACCACTAGCCCAAAACATCTACGAGTAACATACCGCCTAGTATCATTAAATAATATGGATCCTCTCATTAGAGATATTTTGAATGACTCTCTGATGTCTCTTAACTTAGTTTAGGTAGTGAATTTATTGATGTATTCATTTTAGCCATATGCCATCTTCACCATGGATTTTGGTCTTTACATTGCCATCTTTGAGAAAAAAAATACCTTTCGTTCTTTTTCATTAAAAATATAAGTTTACTTTAAACCTATAAATTTTAAAGAAAGAAAATATTTCGCCCCAGACAGGATTTGAACCTGTAACCTTTC
>NJDC01058138.1:90011-132452 GCA_002245475.1 Calephelis virginiensis | reverse complement strand
GAATTAGTGACTTTTCAGTTACCAACTATGTATAAAGGCTGGTACAGCCAGTGCCCTTACTGATACACATATCTTCGTTAAACTGTTTGATAATCTAGAGCAGAGGTTCCCAAACTTATTTCATGTAACGCCCACTTTGAAAATCAGTTGTTTTGTAGCGCCCCCCCCTCGTTTTTTTCTTATCAATAACCTCAATAACATATTTGTTGCGCCTAGTTTAAAAAAAAAACATTTTTTTCAAGATTTATACCGCCCCCCTCTAGGCTTCCAGCGCCCACAAGGGGGCGTTATCGCCCACTTTGGGAAAGGCTGATCTAGAGCATAGACTACTTACTAACCCTATAAGAAACCAATACGTAAAGCAATTTTTTACCAACAGCAAAGAGTTTTCATGAACACTACACATACAAGTCACGCTAGATAGTGTTTACACAACAAAACCATCGCAGATATTGAACAGTTATCAGTAACCTGATATCTGATATCGAATGACGTCACAGGGAAAGGCATCACGACGCAATTTATAAGAATCATACTTGTCTTCGGCCTTGTTACAGATATCCACATTTTGACATACCGACTCATTTTATTGGATAACGAAAAATGACTTATTCATGGGGAATATTAAATCTACCAGATAGAACACGTCAACAAATTTACTCGCCAAAATGACCCCATTGGTCGAGTGGTTAACAAGTAACACTCGATTAGACTCATTTTGTATTTGCAATAGAGACGCGTTCCAGTTTGTATTGTAACGTAGCCTCTACAAAAGCTGTCGTATATTTTACTACTTCAGGAAATCCAACTGCTTATTTCCTTCCGTTAATGTAAAAAATGCAAGTGATAAGATATTTTTTTTAAAATTTGATGTTAAAGATTGAAATAACAATATAATTATTTATTTATGAAATATGAAGAAGTTGTTACAGAAATATTAAGGATACTAAGATACCCTAGGTACCACATTGTGGGGTGCAAATAATTTATTAATTTTTAAACAATTGAAAATCAAGTTTAACAATTATACTATTTATATATTACTCGTAATACTACTACTTTAATATGTATTTCAACAAAGTACTTATTTATAATAATTACAATATGAACGACAGATTAAATTTAATCTTATCTACCATCGTTTTCAACCATAGCCAGTCAGGTTAAACAAATTTCTCGGTAACTAAGTTTTCCTTAATTATTCTTAACTAGCTGTTTCCGCGAACTTCATTCCGCCCGTTCAGTTTGTATGGCAACTGCCCAGAAAGCCCGATAATTTCCCCAGACACACGTGTGAATAACCTTTAAATGTCTGTATTTCCGGGCCTCAGTGTTCATTACATTTATTTTGGTATCCATTTCAGTATTTCTATGTATTATTATAGTTGACTAATACCCAGAACACAAGCATATAATTTGTTCAGTTTAGAGTTCGATAAATATAATATATAATATATATAATTTGTCCGGAGAATTTATTATTATTCGCATGACAACAGCCGCGCCCTAGTTACTTCCATACAAAAAAAAACGAAATGTCTGTCATATTGTGAGGGTAGCCGCTACATTTACACAATTTGCCTAACATCCCGGCCACAGAAAAGCGACGCACCCATAACATCTGTAGTGTCTATAGGCTACTGTTGAATCTTATCGTCATGAGATCGAATGCTTGTATGCCAAAGTCTCACATAAATAATTCGCCACGTAGTAGTTGGTAGTAGGTACTGCGTAAAGTTTACTACAGCTACGGCCTACACGCTACGGTTACAATGCTACAGCATTTTGTTATGAAAGCGTAGAGAAACAAAATGTAAAACGAAACACCGATAAAAAATATTAAATTAGGCATTGAAAATGTTTTGTTGTGTAAGTTACAATTTAATCATTCATAAAATACTTCAACAATAGTCAAAATAAATATTAAAAAAGCACTACAACGAAACAAATCTTCATCGTTTTATAAAAAAATATTATAAAATGAAAACAACGTCATATTTCACTAAATAATTTTTTCATGAAAAATTTGTATAAATATATATATTGTAATCTAAACTATTAGCAATAATTACCTATTGCTTATTTTTAATTTTTAGGAATTCATTGAATTAATTACATTAAAACAAAAATATAGATTTTTTTTTCGTTTTGACTGCAAATCTTTATATTTAATAAATGGTACTATACACCTAGGTACTAAAAGAGTAATTACTAAATTTCGAATTTAATGCGGTCCTCGCCGAAAATGAAGACCCAAAGATCATCACTGTAAGATGAAAGTTCATTAGGCAGGCGCAATGTCAGTGAACAGGTATTTTCCTCACAACGATTATGCTAAAAATAGAACAGGCACAAATAATGTTAGGATATATCGATAATATTTATTAAGATAACACACGCCATATATCTTAATCGAGTTGAATAGCCTAATTCTGCTTTATAATTTAAGACAATCTAAACTAGTACTTACCAGTTTTTTACATTATTTTCGTGATTTGTCGATCTGTGAAATATTTTCGTAATATATCCGATGACGTCAAGAACTGAAAGAACGACTGGCTGTTTTTGACACATGTCACTAAGAAGCACTAGAAAGAAAGAGCGCATGGCGGCGTACCGCGCATGCGTCATTATCGAAAATTAATAAAATCTCGAGAAATTAACAAATTGGAAGTAGGCTGATTAAATTCTCCTAGTCTTTAAATATACCAATTACCATTTCCCTTCATTATCGCATGACGAAAAAAAAAGGCTCGGCTAGTAAAATATAAATACTTAAGTATTTTCCTCATAAAAAAGTATTATATAACAAGTACTTACTTATCATATGACATGATTGACTCTAGGCTAGATTACACGCCTAACTTCGCCGACTAACCGCGAGACTTGGGTTCGATTTTGGCGGAAGACATTTGTGTGATGAACATTTAGATGTCTGTATTCCGGGTCCGGGTTGTGTTTAAATATATTCTGGTATCTATTTAAGTATTTCTATGTATCAGTATCGTTGACTGACACCCATAACACAAGCATATAATTTGCTTACTTTGGGTTTGGATTCAATTTGTGTAACTGGTCCAGGGATATTTATATAGTTTCTAAAGATTTTTAATATCACATTGCATAGTTACCAAAATGATGTTAAATTTATATAAATCATCTAAAATTTAATTGGTTAATACGAAGAAGACTGAAAACGACACTGGCGATTATTGCACTCGGATCTGTCGCTTTCTGGTTATAGGTTTTAATATTTTTAACATGTTAAAATCGCGGGAAAATTGTGCAAAAGGCTTAACGTGCTAGACTTCAGGTTGGACTTATGAATGTGAAGGAAGCAAGACAGGTTTGTCAGGATCATGAGGTCTGGCACTCGATACTCTCTGCCTACCCCGTAAGGGACTTGGCGTGAAGATATGTATGTATGTACTTCAGGTTGGCAAAGAACCGTTCACACCTTTGATGGCTATATGTAGAAATAGCTCTTAGTACTCTTTAAAGTATTTTGTAAAACAAACTCTTTTATCGTTGCCGTTACAAGATTCATTCACTTTTTTTCAACATAATTTCCTTACATACGAGTAGATAGTACGACATCAAGATTGGCATTATATTCGAGAATTGTAGAGAGCATTCGATAGATAGTCGACAGTGTTCGTGTTAACCGACATAAATAAAAATATGAAGTTTATAAATTTTTTTATTGATTTCGTCAGTTCCCATGTTATGGTGACCTGGATGAGGATAGGCAAGCGTTACAGGAACCGATAGGTATCGCAGCAGCAAAGCAGTCAGTCGGACAGATAGGACAGGCTTCCGCGAACTGATGTGGTGACAGACATTCAGGGGACGAAGACCACTGCGATGGCTTGGCGTGCTGAAACAAAATATATTTGTAGAATTGTCAAACACCAAGAGACTCACTGACTAGAAACAACATTTTTTTAAATTTAATTTTTCATTAATTGGCCTTAGAAACATACAGACCGACAATCAGCGCAAGTGGAATTACCTAACTTTACGGGATTATTCCAGTAGTGTAATCAGACATGATGAGACTTCTACGATGGATTGCCGGGATTGTTTTATTCTGCTCGCCATTGCAGTGTTCTAGGTTGGAGAGAGTCAGTAACGGGCAAACTTACCTACTTACGAAGAAGTCCCTCAGGCAGTTTAAACTAATCATAGATTGACCACTTTATACATATTTGGTGTCTACAAGCGACATGTACCTTTGTCGTTCATCAGCTGAAAATGTGCAGAATGCCTAACTGCGACATCCATAACAATTAATGTTTTCGAGCAACACTAAATATAGCGAAATTTCAAGGTAGCGGCTAATTTAATTTAAATTTATTTATTTAAACTAAAAAGTGGAACTATTTATATGGGTACCATGTCACGATTTAATCATTCTTTATTCAAAAAATACTAAATTATGAATCAATTAAAATCGGGTGGCTATTAGCCAAGTAGGTATGTACTCGCGTAACAAACATAGGTACAGAAAGAAAATGTATTCGAATTTATAACCACCTCCTTTTTTGGAGATTTAAAAGCTCCTCCTTCACAAGTGTGCGAAAACTAAAGTTAACAAAGGCATTTTTTACTACTTTGTGTGTGTGTCTGTGAGTGTGTGTACGTGTGTGTTCAAAAAATCATTTTCATTTTAATTTCCTGAGATCCATTACAAAGTTGCGGAAGAGTAGAAAACTTTGACATATATACACGAAATCGGATTACAAACTGGGGCTGTGTAAAAGTCTGTAATCCACTTTGAAAAAAAGAGGAGGTTATATGTTGGACTTCTACATTTTTAATGTAAGTGTGTTAATCGATTTCTCTACCATGTCTGAACCAACTTAAAAAATATATTTTTTGTCTGAAAGAGCGCGCGTCTACGGTGGCCTCATAGCCACCATTTGTGGATCTGATGATGAAATCCCAGGGAAGTTAAAAAAATATTTACGTAGATGATTGACTTATTAAAATCGGAGTCGGTTTTTTTGCAGAATTACTGCGCTTAAATAATTAATTAAAGGTTACCTTAATAAAAGTAGCCAGTGCGCACTCAGCGACATCGTATGCAGGGCAGTTAAGGTACACGCCCTGCGGAGGAAGCTCAGCGTTGATGCAGATGGCCTTGACCTGCTCCACCGCTGGCTGCCACTCGGGGTGCTCCGCGGCGTACTCGTCGAAGTGCTTCAGAAGCTTCTGCTTGTTCGGTCTGTAGCCAGTCAACCATCCCGCTTTGTTGAAGATGCACGTCATCCGGTCGCACTACACACGGTTCCAGTTTAATATGTAAAGAATCAGTGTCAAAACTCAACTTCACCTCTTAACAAACAAAAATGGTATCAAAATTTCTTAGCTACCGACACAAAGAAATATATTTTTACGTTTTATTTTATTCTACATATATAGGGTTAAAAAAGGCGTCCTAAGTAGTAAACTCAAAGAGTGCAAAATCACGAGTGGAAAGCGAGTAGGTACTTTATAACATCTCAAATAATGTATATGTATGTATGTGTCTCTTTTTTAAATAATGTGTCAGATATATCTGGTTATTTCTTTTTCTTTATTGGTTTAAAGGAAAATAAGAGAAATAAATTTATATAGCACCAACAAACCATACGGTTTTCGGAGGAAATAAGTACTTGTACGTCAAAAAACCCTTGTTCTAAATAAAGCTGTTAAAACCTAAAATAACTTGTGTATTTATTTACTGTCGTTGTACAGATACTCGTAATAACATATCAAATTAATTAAGAAAAATAATTCGAATTTATTTGTATTTTTTTTTGCCCTTTGTCCCAGATTAAGTTTACCATTTTTGTATTACAATCATGTAGCCTGAAATAAAGATGTTTTACTGTACACTAATCCGATCCAAAATGAAAAAATTAAATCGGACTACACGTTAATGAATTATGCCCAATTTCCAGTTTGAATTGTACCCCTGTCTCACGGGAACCCCGTTCTCGTGCTAAAGCGATAAAAAGAATCCTATGATTTCTCAAAACATAGACTACCTACCTACCTACCTACTACCCAAATTATAATCAGTTCAGAGGATTCGACGTGAATCCCGGTCAAGGTACAGACAGACAAAAATTCTAAAAATGTGTTCTGCTACCCCTGTTTTGTCTTTTTTTAAAAATATTTTCAAGATACACAATTCTCTCTTCTAAAGTTTTAATATATATAATAAACTGCTGTGTGTTACCTGCTTATGTCGGTACGAGTCCCTTTTTGTTATACGTTTACTACTCTTTAAGTAACAGTAAATAAGTACGTACTAACAGGAGCGGGTATGGTAAAAGTGTTTATTTTACCCTTAAAAACTAACCTCCGTAGCTAAATTAGTACATTGA
Source organism: Calephelis virginiensis (assembly GCA_002245475.1). NCBI lineage: Eukaryota > Metazoa > Arthropoda > Insecta > Lepidoptera > Riodinidae > Calephelis > Calephelis virginiensis. The sequence continues at coordinate 126,078 of NJDC01058138.1, read as the reverse complement.
CGAGCTGAATCCGGCTTCACGAACGACGGAGAGCCAAGACATGAGTGCACCTGAAACATTTAAACCGTGCATTAAAATTAAAACAGTTTGTAGACTAGACAAGTCAACCAGACAGTCATAAATTTTGAAAATACGCCTTCCATCATTTATATATAACTAGCTGTGCCCGCGACTTCTTCCGCGTGGAATAGTTATTTTGGGCATCATTTATTTTTGCAAACAACCTCCTCAGCTTTATAAATTATAGCTGTTACCCACAATCCACAATCTTGTCCGCGTCGTTTTCTGTTATTATTTTAGACAATTTAGTTTTTAAAGTACTTTTGCATAAATTATATTTTTAGTTTTATTTTCTTGTGGCAGAAGAACATATTGGTTTTCTCCGCAACCTGATCTTGACAACGCGACATACAGTTGACAGTTGGCCGTGTGAAAATCAGTCTCGACGTAAATCAATTCCTACGTCTTTAAATGTTTGTCCCGGTGATTTATTATTGTAAAGGCGAAAGGTAACTTAACGGGAAATTGAATTCGTTTAAAATTATAAGGAAAATCATTTGGAATCATTGGGATGCGAGGTATAAGCACTGTTTGACCAACGGCTGGACCAGTCAAAACTATTGCAACGATCACGTTATTGCGAAGAAATTTGATCTGAAGTCGGTTCCCGTTACATAAATTTGGTGGTTTCACAACAAAATAATCTTAATCAACAACACATTTATTTGGTTAAAGATTAATATTATTCCGTTCATACAACTCTTAACAGATAATGCATTAATTTCGAACAAATTTGATTATCATAAAAACGGTTCTAGTTAGTTAATCTTAAAAGATAGACATATACTGTTGCAAACATTTTTTTTAGATCATTTTAAGAGGAATAATTCTTTCATACATATATTTTTTGTATCTTGAACCGTTTTCCCTCCCCTCAAGCATGAATAATTTTACCCGTTATTATAACATTTTCCGTTATTTCTTCGCTCCTTATGGTTGCAGCATGATGTTATATAGCCTAAAGCCTTCCTCAATAAAAGGTCTATTCAACACAAAAAGAATTTTTCAATTCGAACCAGTAGTTCCTGAGATTAGAGCGTTCAAACAAACAAACTCTTCAGCTTTATATATTAGTATAGATATATATTAGTATACATGAAATGGAGAAGATTCATTAAGAAATATTTTTCCCGCAGGCCCAAACAAATGAAAATTGACTTAATTTTTAATACCTATCTATGTATGTATTCAGCTCAATTAATATTATTTGCGCAAATATTAAATGACTAGCTGAGATGGCAAATTTCATACAGTTGAAACTTGATACTCTCTGTTTTTTTTTTCGGGCGGAAATTCGCCCGCGGCCCGGCACAGTGGGCGTTGCTTCATACAACGCTGCGATGCACCCCGTAACGGCCCGTCTAACTGGGCGCTATCCTTAAATGTGTTCCCAGTTTTTTAAATCTTTAATGTACACAATAAAGACAGATAGAGGTGTAGTGCCCACAAAGGCGATGATTTTAAGCTTCTTACGTATTGAGGCGTTGGGATACGACGATCCCATCGCTTGTTGGTATTTAATAGATTATTCTATTAATACAGTCACTTCTAACTACATGGTAAAAAATGATGCAGCAGCTTGCCGGATTCGTACCTCCTCTTTACTGATTTCTGCAGTCATAGATAGCCTAACTGTTTACGTTAGGTACAGGAATCTTATGCCTTGTTTGACTATAGGTATGTATTATCCGACTAGCGAACGATTGGTTTCCACATAAATACTCTAGGGAATCAATGTGGAAAGATTAACCACTAAGAAAACATCAAAATATATTTCATACCTTAGTAGGAAGATATCCGCAGGTTACTGGAGCCACATTACCTTTCGCTACCTGAAATAAAAACTAAAACAATTAACAAATGTATACAATACATATTTTGATCATAATATTCCCTATGTTTTAAAGGTGATATCAGAGTTTGTGTTGATGCTTTTAGATTAGCAAACGGATCTCACAAAATCTTGCTTAGTTAAATTTACCAGCTACCCTACTATCCAATTGATCCACGACAATGGCGAGCACTAACATAGTGGCGGAGTGCAAAAGTGTACATTTTAAAATCAATAAATTTCCTATATCGATATATTGGGAGAAATTGGGGGAAAATTTTTAATTAACGTAAAACTACAGTTCAGTAGCGTAATTTATTAAAAACTAACTGTTCCGGCGAACGTCGTTTTTCCCGTTCAGTTTGTATGGGAAAATTTAAAATTTTATTTTTCATAGTTTCTTCGCAGTCGAACGAGATAAAAATTATCCTATGTCCTTCTCCTGGTTTTACCTCTCCACCAATTTCAAACCACAATTTATATATAGACTAACTATTCCGGCGAACTTCGTTCCACCTGTTATGTTTGTACATTGGAAAAAATTAAAATTAATTCTTTTTCTAGATTCTACGCAATCGAATGAGATAAAAATATCCTATGTCCACCTCCTGTTCCTAAGCTACCTCACCATCAATTTTTAGCTAAATCGGTTCAGCCGTTCTTGAGTTAAAAATAGTGTGACCAACACGCCTTTCCTTTACGTTTTACTAGCTGTTCCGGCGAACTACGTTTTACCCGTTCAGTTTGTATGGGAAAAATTAAAATGTTGTTTTTCTCAGTTTCTTCACAGTCGACCGAGATAAAATGTACCCTATGTTCTTCTCCTGGTTTTAAGCTACCACTCCTACAATTCCAAACCAAATTGGTTTAGCCGTTCTTGAATTAAAAACAGTGTAACTAACACTACTTTCTTTTTCTTTTATATACTAACTAGCGGCCTGCCCCGGCTTTGCACGGTTATGAAATATACATATATAAACCTTCTCCTTTTCAATCACTTTATTTATTAAAAAACCGCATCAAAATCCATTGCGTACTTTGAAAGATTTAAGCACACAAAGGGACATAGGTACAGAGGAAGCGACATTGTTTGATACTATATAGTGATAGTGTGTTTGGTTATTTTCTCCGATACATCTTTGTATGTGGAACAGGCGGCTATAATAATAATTGATTTAGTAGAAAATTCGATGGGCTAATTAGTTATTAATTTGAGAGAAAGCTCAAAATCCCTTGAAGAATTATTTTAATCGCAAATCTGTATACAATTTGATCACACGCTTCAAGCAAAGCCGCAAAAGAACGACTTCGATTTGAATACGTGAATTATCTACTTACACAACAATTAATTAGATAAAAAACTAACCTACATATTTTACTCGATTTTTCTAAGATTTTATAATCAGGACTATACTTGGTAGCAAAAACTATTGGTTAAACAGTTCAGATATGACAGAAAAATTCATTAACATATATAAAAAATATATAGGAGTCGAACGCATAACCAACTCCTTATTTCGAAGTCGGTTAAAAATAAATACTTTTCTATCATTTAAAACTAGAGCAAAGTATTTGTCACAAGTGCCTCTTGTAAGGTTAGCGTGAAATAAAACATTTTCTATACTATTCTATGAATTACATATGCGCCGTAGTGTACTTCATACAATAATGTACTAGAGGGTGTACCTAGGCCAAGTGTACAGGCAGGTCAGAGTTACAACCAGGACATCCTCGACTAGCCGAAGACACAAGTCAAACAATGTGATAGGTGGCAAACCTATCACCAACCGGCCACATATCTGACATATTCTATCTTAGGCAATATTGCTTAAATTAGAAAATTGAATACGCTGATTGAACCCGGAACCTCATAAATACAATACATAAATACAATAATACAAAGTCTACCGCCCGACTGCAGAGGCGTACCTAGGTACATCTCCAATATTTAAGAAATTATTTATGATTTTAGGTATCGTGGATATTATTTTTATAATACGTAATGAGTATTTGATTTTCATTTGTTACTTTAGTTTGAAACATAGGAATTCGTGAGGAATTATCGCTATCGGAAATAAAGAATAATATAGACCTACTCGACGAGATCGATGGGATAAGAGTCCAGTCGAAAGAAGATAGGTATCGGTAGGTATCCCAATAGATTGGAAACCGGGAAATTCTGTATTATTATACTTTTACAGTTGTAGTATGCCATACACTACTCATAGGTATACAGTGATTCAAAATAATTGGTTCCATCCACCAAATCGACCACCAACTGCGGTACCATCGCGATCGAAGGTCAATCCGACGGACAGCGTTGTGTTGCTCGATGTACACTAATACGTAGGGCATAATACAAGTTTCTGGATCTCGCCACTTAGTACAAACAAAATAAAATAAAAACTATTTGAAAATGAAACTCCCTAGGAACATAATATTAAAAAAATATATAATATTACCTTTTAATTTTCGAGATTGTCTCTTTTTTCAATTTGGCGGGGTAGATTGTGGGTTCAGATAACAGATATTAATGTGTGTCGATTTAATTTCATTATACCTATTGCTTAGGTATAATGAAATTAAATCGTGAAAATTTTAATTATTTTTTAAGGTTTTCGCTGTGACTTAAGTCAACAAGAGAGTTGTCAGAAACTCAACTGGCATTTGGTGGTGAAGCACCATCTAGCAGCTCTGTGTATTCGTGGTTCGGATAATTTAGACGTGGACCAGGCAATATTCATATCGTTAAACTAGGAAGTCGGTCGGCGACTGCGGTTACTGCATCTAATATCGATACTGGACGACAGCTGAATGTAATTGATAAAATATTACTTATCAGCAATTTTGTAATGAATTCGGCATTGAAATGGGTTAAGTGCAAAACATTTTGCATGAGCAACTGAAGGTTCGCAAGCTTTGCACTCGATGGATACCATACGATTTAACGGAAGACCAAAAGGACTACACATAGTGTTGCCAAAAAATTGTAGAAAAATTTAATGGAGGAGAGTCATTGGTTGTTTATATCATTGTGACAGGTGACGAAACCTGGGTGTATTGCTGTAAACCGGAAAGAAAAAGCCAGTCAACAGAATGGGTCTTTCCTATTTAAGAGTTGCCAACAAAAGTTAAGAAGAGTCGTAACATTGGCATAAAAGAGGTTGCGTCTTTCTTCCGGAAAACTGGACATTATATAACAGGGTCGCTTGAAATCAAAAGACTGCAGTCACTGCAGATTGGCATGTAAACCCTTGCTTGACCAGTGTCTTAAAAAAAGTTTGCAAAAAGCTTCCGCGCAATTATGCCATCCTTTACCACGACAACGCGTCTGCATATTCCGCTAACGGCCAATATTAATAATCAATCCTAATCCAAAACTCGCTGTCCAAGATGATATTTTGATCCATTTTTATATTATCGCTTGCCAATAATATATCTGTGCACAGGATCGCCTCTGTGGTCTAGCGGTCCGGGTGTTGGACTTGACTGCATGAGGTCCCGGGTTCGAATCCCGGGTCGGCGAACAAAAAGAAAATTGGATTCTTCCAATTTTCTAATTTAAAAAAAATGTTGGTCGGGATTGGAAATGTGCCCGGTTGGCGATAGGCTTGCCACCTATCACATTGTGGGACTTAGTGTCTTCGGCTAGTCGTGGGTGCCTTGGTTGTACCTCTGCCTACCTCTTCGGGGATATGGGCGTGAAGATACTGGAGGATATATATGGGAATGAGGTATAGGAAAGGCCGGCGGATACGCAACTATCTAGATTGCTTGAAATCCATTAGATTGAGATACATTATTAACATTGGCCGTAAGAGAACAAATGCGTATTTGAAGGCTTCAAATGTGGAACCGATGACGCAGTGATCGTACAGTCCTCGGACCTCGCACTAACGCTAACGCCTCAAGAGTAAAATGTAGGTATACTTAGAGGTTTATGATTCTCAAGCGTGTGCGTGCGTGTGATTCTCAAAAGTGTACATAGTGAGAGTATGTACTTACTTTCAAAAGCAATAAATTAATTATAAACATCTTATCTCATATTGATCAGAATCCAGAAACTTGCAGTACGGCTTCAGTAATAGTACTCGTACATAGCACTATTTGGAAAGATTAGTTATTTTATTGAAGATTTTCTTAAGAGAAAAGTGGACACCCTGGAGATAATATTTAAAGCTGTTATTTAAATCCAAAAATTCCCTTAAATCTTTACGACCAATTTAAAACAAACTTTAACACCTAAAAATTATATACATACCTATAGGCGGATACATACATACAGGAACTCTTGCTCGTTTTAAGTCCAGAATTTTACTTACCTTACTATGTTGTACGTACAAACCACTAACTACACAAACTTACTCGTAGTTAGGTATATATCAACTGTTTATTATTTTTGTATTTAAAATACTTTTACATTAAAACCTTTTCAAAAATCGAAATCGACTCGACATCGACTTAATAATTATTGTGTGACATAACTCCTTTTTAACCGAATTATTCGAATGGAGGAGGTATTTTCTCGAGTCGATATATGTACATATATCAAGAATAGATTTTTTTTAAAAGTAGGTATAAGTTCGATTTTTCCGTCGAATCTGATCCGATTTTAATCATTTTTTTCGTAGGTACCTACTTCAGAGCTGGTCCCATTGGTACCAAGTCTGGATCTGATTATTGAGTACCAGAGAAACAGAAATAGGTATTCAATTTTTGTGTATGTAGATGATTTACACATTAAAATCGAAGTCGGTTTCTTGCAGCTTTACTCTGCTTAAATCGAGTAATTATAGCTACCATAGCGTCGAGATAGCAAAACTCAATAATATTACTGGTCATAAAATAAAATTGAGCAATAAGTAATTAGCAAATATGATAATACCTAGCAAATAGCCAAATAGGGGTATCTATGAAGCTCTCGATTCCTTACACCGATGTATTTTTGCATGCTTATTATACTATATATTTTTTATAAAAATGAAATAATATTGAATATTAAGACACTTGTATTTATTTAAGAGATAAAGAAATGTTCCTGTAGTTATGTCCAATGAAGCTCTATTAAACGCCAACGATGAATAATAACAAAAAAAACTTAATTTAATTTTTGAAACTTACAAGCACTCCAGACGCGAGTAATAATATTAACTTGAACATTTCGTACCGGACAGCAGACGACCTCTTCTTAAACTATACGTAGGTATATAGTCTCAAACATGTTTTAATGCAGTCAAGTAGGTAGGTACAGTCAGAACCCTGAATCTTGAAGTTTATTTTTTTTAAGAAATCAGACCATCTATCTATCGCGAAACCAGTTAGGTACCTACGTTGTATAGATACCTTTGTATAGACTGTACCAGTAGTTAGCATTTTCGCATTGTATTCTGTAACTATGGACAATCTGAAAAGCACAAGCCTACTACAAAACAAACAATGGTCAAAATAACTACGCGTTAATGAATTATAACCCAAATTAAATTTTAACTTTTACCCATCATCCATGGTAACCTCTTTATTTAACTACGTAAAAATGAACGTATAAACTACCTCCGTACATAGAGTACCAACCTGCCAATTTAGTTAAAATCGCTTTAGTACATTCGGCAGTAATTGCGATTATGTAACAAACACACAAACAAGCAAAAATACCAAAAACGTATTCTGCTGCCCATTTTTAGTTGCCAGTGCCTACTTTTTTAAATATCTTCATTTGCCCGAATTCACTCTAAAACTTTTTAATAACAATTGCTCACCAAAGCTCATAGACCCCAAAACCTGAAACACACCTGTCGTAAGAAAACTACTACTGACTGGTGTGTTAAGAGGTTGAAGCCTTTTTTTTACGTGTGGAACATCCCCCCAGATACCCGCCGCCCTCGGGGGAGAGCTGCGAGTTATGTCGGACTCGAACCGACTAAAAATCACACGATAGACCTTCCTGCCGCCCGAGTAGGAACGATATGGGGTCGCGTTGGCATTCACCATCTCACTCCGCGGCTACGGCCCGGTCCTTACCGGGCCTCCTCCCGCGCTGAAAAAGGACTGACTCCGCCCATTGGAATCGCCCCCCAGGTGTGCGAGGCCGTGCTGGCCGAGGAAAGTCCCCCAGCAGCCCCGCATCGGAAGCGCTTTGAAGGCGAAGGAACCGCCTTCTTGCGCCCCCGGTCAAACGGTTGAAGCCTAGTTTAATATGCCTCAACATTGTTCGCTCCATATCTCAAGTAACTGAACACGTGTAATGGCCGCAGTTATATACCTACTTTCGTTCAATTTTGGGTCTATCCCATTATCGATCATTATTTAGGCAACTATCAATATGCCACTGAGAAGAACTCTTTACATTGAGACAAATGGTTATATCATAGGTACTACTGGCTATTCTCTGGTGGGGAAGATGTCTCCACTTTGGGCCGAATGGTATGCACGAAATTACTCTCGCCCGACAAATATTTCTCGTTTCTTTGTCAAACTCGCCACGTTCAACTTAGTTATTATTTTTTCTTATATTTAGGCACGCAGCAATTACAGTCGTAGGTTTTTGTTTTTCATGTCTTCAATTTTACTACGCGCAAACTCGAAGAACAATTAATGAAAAAACATTTTGAGCGTTTGGACAGTGTACATCCTAACAATGTAATTAAATCTTGTGGCCGACTGTACAGAGGAATCTAATCAACGTATATAGCTGTTGACCTCGAGTTCACATTATCATCAATAATTTAGTTTCTGCGTGACCTTTTCTTTTAAATGTATTATTATAAATTATAAGGACGGTTAAACAAACAATGTTAATCAGGGTTTCTTATAGTGGAGTCCCTGAACCACTAAGGGCTCCATGATATGATGACCCTCCTGGTTACCATAATTATACTAAAACGATATTATCTAAAATTGTCATTGGAGAAGACAACCTTATAACGTAAATCATAAAGTTGCTTTTAAAAATTGACCTTTGTCATCATGGAAATAATACGGCTGAGTTCATGGTAAGGCTAGAGGGGTCTGCAACAGTAAATATGGATTAATCAAAGTGATCCTTATCATTAGTTGTGTTTTTAATAACTCCTGTTATCGATATTACCTATATGAGAGGGGCTATCCTGTAGCCGGGGTTACACCAAATATGCAAATCTACTAGCTTCATTCATCTCTGGACCGGACCACGACAACGCCAAACACGGTAATAACGGTGGCAGCAATATCCAGTCCGGGCAAATTACTCTATTACTTGTGTGTCCCGTTGGTAATAACCAACTTAATCTTGCCTCTTACGACTAATGAACTGGCAGTCACTGGCTTGGCAGGGAGGCATGTGGTTTATTCTAAAAATAGGACTCCGAATAACAAGAACCGCGGAATGTTACAGCTAAGGTTTTGGTGGGTAAAAAAAGTTTAGAAACATTACCAGTTTTGCGGTAGGTGAAGCGTGAAGCGATGTCGCTATAAGTCTGGGTTTTTGCGTCACAAGTGAAAAACCTACTTTTTCGAAGTCCGGTTAAAAAAGGCTGAAATAGGATTGATAGCATTTGTAGAATCAGCTAACAATAGCCGTATTTCCAAACAAATTCTATTGAGGAACCTTTAAAAAATAAGCATTCTTCTTACTAGGTCGGCAAATCATCTGCGATGCTCCTAGTGTTGCGGATGTCCATAAACGGTCATCACATAGCGTCAGGCGATTATTTTAACCGTAAATCTCCTCTTCTTCGAAAAAATAATAAAAGCTTTAACGCGATATTTACCAGAAGAAAATAATCGTTCTTTTGAGAATTAAAATTAATTCTATAATTAAGATTTGAGATATTTTAAAATCAAGCCATGATTATATGGCACGCACAGGTTTTAACTTCAACATAGGTTTACCTGGGTTTGACCTGTGCGCCTTGGTAGGGCTATCCTGGTTCTCTGGCAGAAACTTTCTGGAATTTCAAGATGCTTGAAAATACGTGAGGTCTAATGTTTAATAACAGGACCTAAAATGACTTGTTAACAATCCGTCAACTACATTGCAACAATGTTTGCTATTTATATTACAATTTAGAAAATTAATAGAAGAAGGCGTTACTTTGCGGAAATCCATACTTAAATCTGAATAAAATTATTTAATTTGCGATTTTCCGCATTTGACTGCACTCCACAAAGGTCGAGCAGCTACATCTGTTCGACCTTTGTGGAGTGCAGTCGAATTCTCCTGATGATGTTTCGGTTACGAAGCGAAACGTACGTTGAGTTTGTAGTAGTATGTGTATTGTTGGTGCTACTAAAACAGTTTAGTGGTGTGTATTGTGTGGAGCTGGATGTATTTAGGAGTTTTAGCTTCCGGTAAGTCCAATTCATTCTTAGCGCACTATTTTGTCTGTTTTGTTACGCAATAATACGTATACATTTTTTTGCCGGAAAATCGCAAATTAAATAATTTTATTTAGATTTGATTACAATTTAGGTTTATAGTGTCAAATAAAACGAAGAAAAACAAAAATATCATTTGTATTCTTTAACACCTTGGTATTTTTTTAATTTCACAATTTGTACCTCATATATTAGCACTACCAGTAAAGAAATCTGTTTTCAAAACGGGTAATGATTCCTCATCTTTCATAAAAGATGGCAGACTTTCAACAAAATGAGGATACTTTGGATGCCACCAGTCATAAACTGACATACTAACTACTGTATCAATGACCACTGAGCATTCAGGAACTATTTTCTGAACACTGTAGTGGCCTGTATTGAAGCCCAGGTGCAGCCTATGATGGCGAAACTCTTGAGACATCACTACCCTGACAGAGGTTAAAATCATTCCCATTAGTGGTGGCACTTCATAAAAACTTTGACATGTGACCTGCAACAGAAAATTTATTACAAAATTTTGTTTTTTTTTGTACTTATATTCATTAAAGTTGGTTTACTCCATTTATATTATGTCTGATCTAAGAAGTAGGTTTGGGGATATCTTGATTTTTTAAACTCTGACAAAATTCATTTTGTCTCTATACAAAGCATCTAGATTGACATTCAACATTCAAATTAATCAGGTTTTCACCAAGGGTGTCAAGAGTATCCGAATGTAAGAGTAATGAATATCGAGAAAGCTGCCAAGCAGATCTGTAAGGATTGTTAGAATTAGCACTCGATACTCACTCACAAACTGGACCTAGTAGATTTCACCACATTTTTAGGAATCAGTGTAGATAAAAAGTTACAGTGGGGCCCGCACATTGCAAAACTTGCCATCAAATTGAGCTCAGCAGCTTACGTTGTTAAGAAAATAAGGCAGTTAACAGATGTCGTGACCACTAGAATTGTTTATTTTAGTTATTTCCACAGCATCATATCTTATGGCATTCTTTTCTGTGGAAGCTTGGCCGAGGTAAACACAATATTTGTCTTGCAAAAGAGGGCTATACAGGCAATTTATAACTTAGGCCCAAGAGTTGCCCTCAGGGAAAAGTTTAAAGAAATAAAAATTCTAACGGTGACTTCTTCTCAATACATTTTTGAAAACTTGATATATGTCTATAAAAATATAAATTTGTTTAGAAAAAATTGTTATGTACATGCTGTAAACACAAGGAATAAAAACAATCTTGTTGTGCATAAGTCTCGTCTCCACAGAATCAGTTATTCTTTCATAGGCCAATGTATACGTCTTTACAATAAACTTCCCGAGCATATTAAAGACTTACCATTTAATAAATTTAAAAAATGTATTAAGATTAATAGATTTTGTAAAGTGTTGGTGTTAAAATGCGAAAGGGCATGCTCCGCTGGTTCGGTCATGTGGAAAGAATGACAGATGAAAGATTGACAAAGCAGATATACAATGCGAATGTGAATGGATGTAGGTACCCGGGGAGACCAAGGCTGACATTTCACGATCAGATCAATCGGATATTATCCGAGGGTGGTGTCAAGAGTCTCCGAAACCGGCATGTTTGTATGAAAAGGGTTATGAATGTGAGGGAAGCAAGACAGGTTTGTCAGGATCGTGAGGTCTGGCACTCGATACTCTCTGCCTACCCCGTAAGGGACTTGGCGTGAAGATATGTATGTATGTATGTATGTATTAAGATTAAGTGGTATGGTAAGGGTTATTATAAGATTTCAGAATATTTAGAAGACAGAAATGCTTGGGATTAATTGCTCCTCATACCAATCTCTGCAAATTATTTGTAAATGTAATAAACTTTTGTAAATTAGATTTATAAGGAAGAAGACAAGCCTGCTGAGTTTCTTTGCTGGATCTTCTCAGTGAGTGGCCCCGCATTCCGATCCGGTGGTAGTTTTTAGAATTATATAGACGCGTTACAAGAATCTCTGTATAGATCTATGTAATAAAACCTATTTTGAATTTGAATTTGAATCTCTGCTTAACCTAAAATAAGTAAGTTATTACAAAGTATCATTTCTTATTAAAAGTTGTGTCAAATTCTGGAAAACATCCAAGTCTGGGATAAACTATACCAATAAAGAGTAGTAGTTACTTTTTTAACTTCAACAGCTTTTTGTTGTTAGCAATTTTAACAAGATCTAGGTACTTCAACACAAGAATGAATGAGTAAATGAGGTAAAGAGAAGACAAGATCGAGACAAGTACAGGTCAAATGGGTCATTGCAAACCAGACCACTGGTGGTAGAGTAATGTGAAACAACTTACCTGGGTAGGGATAATATAATGTCACATACTAGCCCAGGAGTAGGTTAGCTAGTAAACTTGCAAATTACACCTAACACTAGTCATAGGATATAAACTACATGCTGTCTTATAGGCTGCGGTAGTCTTATACCATCAGAAGACCCTGCTCTTCTGCTTTTTCCGTGATTTCTATCACAAAAAAATGTTTGCAAGGAATAAAATTTGTTAGTACAAGAAACTGTAGTTGACTAGTGTTTTTCAGATTATCAGTAAACTTTTGTATAAACCTTAAATTAGAGAAAGTCAACATTTATCAATAATGTTGTATTATGAAATAAGTTTATGAGCTAGTAAAAAATAACCTGTAGCACTTGTGTCTCCTCTTCAGGATTGGCATCTATTCGTCCCAACTCTTCAATAACCTCAATTTTAGGTAGTCTTTCATCAGAACATTTCTTCAGCTTGAAAAATACAAACCAGTGTGTAGGCCCCTTACAATACCAAACATTTATACACCTCCTTTTTACCAATTCATGAGGTTTAGGATCATGTATGGACTGTAAGATAACCTTTTTGATGAACACATCATACGTACAGTACAATGCACGTATGACTCTCTGCTTTAAGCCATACAATTTGTAACTGTTTTCAATCCTTAATTTGTCAGGTAACTTTGCACTATTCTTACAGTATCTCATATATAATGAACGCCAAAATGATTCACGTTTAGTTACTGCATAAGTAGATTTGTTAATACCAGCAAAACTAGCAACCTCCTCAGGTTTTATATATGGAGATATTAGATACCAAACAATTTCTGGATAAACCATGCCAGGTCGATCATCTATGCTTACATTTTCAGTTCTGGAATGATGTCTTTTCTCACGATAAACAATGTTTTTTGTACCATCGGTGTTTGTTTCTTCCACCAAATCATATTCATCATCGTTAAGGTCTTCCCATGTCTTTTCGGTGACTACTTCTGGTGCAATGGATTTTTTAACTCTCCCTACAGGTTTCAGAGCATTAGCACTATCATTTATTGTAAAGTCTGAAAATGCATGTTATATAATTAATTTTGCATATAAACAGCCATTCCTTTTTACTAAATCAACTGTAAATTTGCATAAGCAAAGCATATAAGCATTAGGTTAATTCAACCTAAAAAAACCTTAGTCTAATTCCTAACATATAAGCTAATAGTGGATCACTTTTTATCAAAACGGTTCATTAATTTTAAAATTACCTTTATCAAATATGCAAAAAAACATTTTACAGCCAGCTGGGTTTAATGATTCAATTATTGCTGGTATTGGTACTTAGGTGCTAACAAACTTTAAGTATAAAAACTTTGTGAATGTTTTGTAAGGAACAGTTACCAGAGTCATTTTTTTTCTTCTGCCCTTTTTTCTTCGGCATTTAATTAATTTGGTTGTAAATAAGCAATTTAGTGCGTTGGTCTGCATTCAAGTTTTTCACTTTTTTAAAGTATACATAATTTCTGTTTTTCTTATTTAAACATATGAGTATTTTCAATATATAAGCTGCATTAATATTGCAAGATATTATCACGATTAAGAAAATGAAACACTGTAATGATAACACAATTACAAGAAAAACACAAATCGTATGTCACTGCTGTGTGTCACTGTTTCACGTTATAGATAGTGCTGCCGATCGATAGTCGACTATCGATAGGCTATCGACAGTCTATCGATAGTTGACGTCATGTCAACAGTATCGACAGCCTATCGATAGTATCGATACCAATCGATACTATTGGCAGTATCGTTACTACCGATAGCTCAAAACCTGGCAATACTATCGCTAGTAAGAAATACTATCGATACTATCGATAGTATTGCTGCTCGTAAACAACAAAGTATCGATAGAATCAATATTATCGATAGTATCGATACTATCGATTGTCTCTATAAATTTTAAAGAAAGAAAAAATTTCGCCCCAGACAGGATTTGAACCTGTAACCTTTCATCTCAAGCCGACGAATGCTCTAACCAATTGAGCTACTGAGGATTCAAGTCTAGTAGCGAAATTTTTAATTCCTTTCTAACCCGTTAACGCGGGTAGTTATGTCCTATAGAGACACAATTCTGAGTACCCACCAAATGAGTTCATCATTACAGATGAAATTCACATTTTAGAATGGCCATAACTTTCGTTTTTCGCAACGTATTTTTATTTTTTTTTTATTTTTTTTGGTTAGAGCATTCGTCGGCTTGAGACGAAAGGTTACAGGTTCAAATCCTGTCTGGGGCGAAATTTTTTCTTTCTTTAAAATTTATAGAAATTTATCCCAAGCACAGGGCAAGTGCTAAAAAATAAAAAAAATAAAAAATAAAAATACTATCGATTGTTTTAGACTATCGATAGTTTAACAATTTACAGTAGTATTGTTCACAATATTATTCTAATAGTCAATGGTAAATCTAATAATCCCTTCAATGTGGGATAATGCCTCTAAATAGTTAATTAGCTATTAAATAGCTAGGATTTCAATGATGTTATTGTAAATGAAGTAATGTATACGTACCTAGGTTTATCTGTCATTGTAAAACACTATTTTCTTTTTATTTATTCAAACACTAGCACAGTTTTATAAATCTCGGTTTGTAATGATTCTCGTTTATTATCAAAATTAACAAAACATAGACAATACTATTGCAAGTTGGCAGACTATCGATAGTCTAAAACAATCGATGGTATCGATAGTATCGATACTATCGGTGATTTATTTATTTACAAGAAACAATATTATCGATAGTATTGATACTATTAATAGTTTACTCTTCCTGACCAACAATACTATTGATAGTATTTCTTACTAGCGATAGTATTGCTATCGGTAGTATCGATACTATCGATAGTGCTAGCGATAGAGCCGTCTTATTCAGATGAAAACCATCGATATTAAAACTATCGATAGTTCGGCTACACTAGTTACAGAAACTTATAGACGTATCCAAAGCATTGAACAATTATAGTACTGTGAGTTTTGGCGCCATCGTGAATGAAGATGGTCGTATTTTTTCACAATTATTGAATTTAGTGTAAAACATGAGTAAAATTGGTTAATTTGGGTGGGAATTAGTTCAATTTTGTTCAGTGAAAGTGCACACATGAAATAATCATGAAGAAATTACTGTATTGTGAATTTCCTCGCTGCCGCCAAATCTCATAAACGAGCTTGTGTAACGAAACCACCGCTTTACTCAAGACCCAGACAAGACTGTGTAAATAGTGACTAATGACAGAAATAAAAAAATATTACATACATACATACATACATACATACATATCTTCACGCCAAGTCCCTTACGGGGTAGGCAGAGAGTATCGAGTGCCAGACCTCACGATCCTGACAAACCTGTCTTGCTTCCTTCACATTCATAACCCTTTTCATACAAACAAATATTAAGAATCCAAAAAAATATTACGGAAGACATAAATTCAAAATATATAAAAAGAAAAAGATTT
Organism: Calephelis virginiensis; assembly: GCA_002245475.1. NCBI lineage: Eukaryota > Metazoa > Arthropoda > Insecta > Lepidoptera > Riodinidae > Calephelis > Calephelis virginiensis. Next base: position 110,052 of record NJDC01058138.1, on the reverse strand, counting down.
ATTAATACGGAAGACGTGGCTGTATGGACACAGATCCTTTGCCTTTCCCCGACTGGGATAAAATCAAAAAAAAATATAGTACTGATCCAAAGAGTATATAAATACTACGTAATAAGAGGCAGGACTTCCATAGATACATAGCAAACCCTAATTTACATAAAGTTTACTTGAAAAAGTATAACCCGTATAATTTAAAAGTAAGTCTAACAGCATTCAGTTATAAGGCAACTAGTGACATATGATTTGGGCGAGTAAAAAACATAGTAAACTTATTTTTTGATATGAAAGTTACGGTTAACTTGGGTTAACTGGTAGTATCTCTAGTCCACAGAACAATATTACTCTCAGAGCTCTTGTCAGTAGTCAGTAGTCACAGATAATCGCAAGGAGAATTTCTTTAGCAAAGTAGGGATGGCGAACTTAGATCGATTAAACGAAGAATCGATTCTTCGGCCACAAAGATCGATTTTTTAAATCTTTGAAAATCGACATTCCATTTTTTCTGTTTTGGTATAAACCATAAAATTATTTACAATTAGTTGAAAGTACCCGTATTAAATGAATTCAATTAAGGGGTTAATTACCCAAAATTTGCTAAATAGTCGTGTGTTTATAGTCTATTATCGTTAAGAAAATAGTGACGTTTCAGTGCAGCTGCAAAGTAAAGGCCTATTTACACTGAGGCACTATTTTATTTATTATTACTCACAGAGCACTGAGGTATAAATTAAGCCATTAATATTAAAGCAAACTTTTTCTAAGAATATTTTCAAATACTAAAATCAAGAAATACCTATAGCATCATATTCGTCAGAATTTTCATTAACATGTATAATAAAAGAATTCTGCACCGCGTGTTTCAAAACATCATCTAAGTCCCACATGTTTTTTTCCTCATTGACCACAATGGTTACAACAATTCTTCCAGAGTCTGTTCTTGCTACTGCGTCATAAAACAGCTGTTCTACATCTTTAAGTTTGAATGCTAAATTATAGCAGCAATATAATTCTTTCTTTGCCTTTGCCTATACTAACTCAATAGGGTTGAGTTTACAATGATCTGGTGGTAGGCGGAGAACTTCAATGCCATTTGCTTTAGCAATTTCGTCGAATAAATAGGTATGTATTATATTGCGGGGAAATTTTGCCAACTCTTAACATAAATTCCTTTTTTAAATAACTCATATCCATTGTCACACCTTTAGTTTGAAGCCAGTCTATTATTTGCTGCTTATTCCATTGAGGTGTCGGTATCTTCTCAGATAGTTGAGTGATAAGGTGCGTTATCCATGACGACAACACTTCCCGGTTCAAGTTTTGCTATGATATTTTTAATCCAGTTTAAATATTTTTTGCCGTCCATATCTTCATGGTAATCTTTAGTTGATTTGGATTCAAATAATAGCAATACCCCTTTCACAAATCCTTTTTCACTGACTGATAGTCAAGAATTTCGCAGAGACCCGGATTTCTACTACCGTCTTACATATTTCTGCCACCTAAACGCCAGTGCTTGCCAATGACGTGCTCCGGTTTGGAGGGTAAGGTAGCCGGTAAACTTAATTTTGCTCGAGGTCTAACATCTTGACCTCAGGTTCGCAACGCACTTTAACCTTTGGTATCTAGGCAGCGTACATTTCTTAACATCAGGAAATCTGCCAACTTGTTTGCCATCCAATATCATGAAAAAAAATGTAATTTAAATTAACATTTTTTTAACTTTTTAATATAAAATATACATTAAATTTAGAAAATTAGTGTCTTATTTCATACCTGATACAATCCCTGGCACATAAGTTGGCAAGAGTCGTTAGAGGCGCAGAAGCAATTATTTAGGTCTCTTTGAGGGTCAAGCGTGACGCGGGGTATGAAGTGACGCCGATCCGAGCGCGCGATTGATGCGTGTGCGTCAGTCGAGCCCTGCCTTCCACACCGTGACTCGTGTTCCGATCGCTCCCGAATACACTTGCGTGCACGAAAGTTGTGCCCTTTGTTAACCGAGTTCAAAAAAACGAGGAGGTTCTCAATTCGATTTGTCCTAGGTTTCTGAACCGATTTGCTTAATTATTTTTTTGTTTGGTGTGGAATAGCTTCGAAAAGGTCCCATAAAAAATTGATTCAGGTAGACTTATTAGTTTTTAATTTATGACCATTTTTTATCTAATTTCACCTATCCCGATGTTTATTTTTGGTCGCCGGCTTACCGCCTCGTTGGTCAAGTAGATAGCGTACACGCCTCACTGCATCGACCAACCGCGAGGTTTGGGTTCAATTCCCGACGGGGGCAAGCATTTGTGTGATGAGCAATTTAGATGTCTGCATTTCCGGGTCTGGGTGTCTATTAAATATATTATTTTATTTATTTAAGTATTTTTATGTATTAGTATCGTTGAATAACACCCATAACACAAGCACATAATTTGCTTACTTTGGGGTTAGATTCAATTCGAGTGATTTGTCCAGGGATATTTTTATTAAATTAAATCATATCAGCTATAAACTAAAAAGTATTAAATAAAAGTAAATACGTTAATAAAAACCGACTTTGAAACTAAAAAGTAAAAAATAATAAAAAAAAATTAATTATATACTACCTATTATTTACATGTGCTATTTACTAATAGATTTGAAGTTGGTGCAAGTCAATTTAATGCTTGCTTATCATTGGCATAATTATTAGATTAAGGCTTAGCACAGACTTCGAACCTATTAGTAAATAGCACATATAAATACATTTTTTTACTTTCGAATGCGTTTATTTTATTTATAACTCCTAAATAACTTCACGTATTCTTTTGTGTGCCTTTAATTGTCTTCTAAATAGACATGATTAATAACAATAAACAATTGATGGCCGTTACCATAGAACAATGACCAACAATAAAAGTGATCACTTTTTTGTTCCTATAAGTATACGATACGCGAACTTACCCCCACTACGTCAAAACCTTGCCAAGTTACGTGCCATATACTGTGCTTTGATATGGTATTAAAAATAATTGTTATGTTAGAAAAAAAATGGGAACAAACGTCGTATGCATTATAATCTTTGTGAAATGTATGACCATCAGTAAAATATAATGATTCATTTGTATACCGGTATCAAATTCTTGAAAAATCCTTAAAACACGAATTAAATAAGGGTGTAATTTTCTTATTAGTCTGTGGTGTCAACTGTCTACTTGTCAGCAAAGAGGACTACAGATGTAATGAATCGTCATCATAAAGGATAATAGGTTTTTACAAATCGTCATCAAAAGCCAAGAAGCCTAAAGATAGCAAGTATAAAAAAAATAATGGAAATTATAGTTTTATCTATATGCTTTTAGTATAGAACAATAAGCTTAGAACAAAATGTTAACAAAATCTTTTACCAATTTTTCAAGTTACACTGAAAATCGGAACTTGACGTGTACTTAGAAAGATATAAAACAAAATTAATATGTTATTAATATGTTTCACAATCGTAATTGGCCTATACCCAGTTGACTTTCTGTGGTTTTAACTTATGGTAGAGACTCTACCTCTCCATGCACAAGCAAGTTCACCTTTTCAAGTAAAGGTCTTTTTCCAAAGAAGCTTCGTTTTCATTTTATTTAGAAGTCTTTTTTTTGCTTAACAAAACAGCAAACTATACTATTTTGTTTAGGCAAAAGACAGCGAACAAGGACGCGGCATTAAAGGTAATGGTAAGAGATAATCGCAGCCTATAGATACTATATAATATTATGTTGTAGGTGCGTCGCTGAATATTGGGGGTATTAGGCATTGGCCTACAATTACAATTATTTACAATTGTGTAAAAGTCTACCTGGCTGTCCTGTCCTACCCTCTTGATTGAAACATGGCATTGTCACTATGGCAGCAGAATTAAGTAAGGTGATGGATCTCTATCCGGGCAAGTTACTGTATAGCATTCTGCCAACAGTGGTCTTGTTAGTAACGACCGATATTATAACCAGTGCTCAGAGTTACATATTATGTTATAACTAACAAGAATTTACTACGGTTAAAGTAGTATAGCTAATAAAAATAGATCAAGTTGATGTTTATTTTGATAAAATATAAACACACTTAAAAATTAATTGTTCGAAACTTAAAACATTACCTTTTTCTTTTTGAAACACTGCGTACTGTATAATCAACTTTGAAAAAATACAGTTTTCTACAAAGTCATATCAGTCGATTTTGTACATTAAGCCAGGCAACATTACTTTGACTGTGACTGAACTGACGTTTTATTTCAAGATGGCAGACATGCCGCTTGTACCGTGATAGTATGGGATCGTAGGAGTATTAAGTTTTTAGGTGTGTCTTTCTTATAATTGAACTATAATGTCACCCGAAAATTCGAAAAGGGTCTTACACGATTATTTCGACAATGTAAAACAACGTTCTCGCGTTCTTTGCGCTAGATTTAGGTAACGTTTGTGCCGAAACATATGTAAAACGGACCTCGAAATCATTGTGTTGTTCTGTGAGTCGTTTACGACGATTTTTCTGGTTTAATGTTAAATTAAAATGTGGAATATGATGTGCGACGTGATGCCCACTATATCTGAAGACAATATAAGTCAGCGCAGTTCACAGTTCTCTGGTGAAGATGCCAACTTTGAGCAACTCATGGTGTCAATGTTGGATGAAAGGGACAAGTTAATGGACAGTTTGAGGGAAAACCAAGAGCGATTAGGTGATACGGAAGTGCGACTGAAGGAGGTTGAGAAGGAGCGAGATTCATTGCAGCGACAAATTGCGGCCAACTTACCTCAGGTCAGTGTCGAACCCCTGTCCGACTTCGAATTAACTGAATCAGTATTATTATTTTTAGACTTTTGTAGCATGAATGTAAACAAAATTTATTAAATGCATATAAGATCTTTATTAAAGAAAGTTGTCTTTTAAATATAATTTAGTATTGTTTGACTGTGATACATAATAATGGTACTAAATCAATAGAAAAACTTTGCAATTGGCATGTGAAAATTCTTAGGTCAAGGCACATGTCAAGGTTAGATAATGTTAATATTTCACTGCAAATGTAGGTAAGCTAAGAGTGATTAGGTAATTGAATTATCAAAAGCAATTGTTCATAGTTTCATCTATACATAATATTTTAATATAAGAAGGATCGGTGTCAATACTTAATTATTGAAAAGGATTAGCTGACTAAAATTTTTCACAAGAAAAATCCTTTGTATTTGAATTGTTTATCTGTTTGATTATTGGTTTGTGCATTGATAATATCTTACAGGAAGTAGTTATTTTAATTAAGATGCAAGAGTTTTGTGTAAACTTGTATTAAATTAATTAGATTTCCTAAAATCGTTGGCTTATTGCAAGAACTCATTAACTGCAAAAAATCTCTCAATACGTTTTTCATGGATGTATTCATTTTGACATATTTGACAATGCAAAAACTCACTTCTTTCTAACTAATTTGCTTTAGGAGTCATGCAGCTTGATATTAAATAAATAGCTGCAACTTTGTCAGTCCGACATTTACTGTAATATGTTGAAATTACCATTCATTTAAGAACTAGCAGCCAGCCCTAGCTTTGCACGGGTATAAAATATACATATAAACCTTCTTCTTTAATCACTTAATGTATAAAAAAAACTGCATCAAAATCCATTCTGTAGTTTTAAATATTTAAAAGATAGCGTACAAAGGGACATAGCGACAGAGGAAGTCTTTTATACTAAGTAATGATAATGAATATGTCACTTATATATTAATAAGTCATTTTTGCAATAAATTGACGAAATATTCTTTTACACTCTTAACGCTAAGTAATTGCAGGTTAGGCAAAAAATATTGAGTGCCCAATCTCACAATTTCTATAGACCTGTCTGGCTTCCTTCACATTCTTTGCTTTTTTCTTACAAACACTTCAGTTTTATACATTCTGGTCTCCCAAGGCTAGCAACAAATTAGTCATTAAAAAAAAGCAATTTGATGACGATTTTTGATTGATAATATATCTGTATTTATTGTTTACAAAGGCAAGAGATAATTTTAGACACAGACTATAGTGTATTGCTACAAATTATATTTTTCTGGATGTTCATATTCACATATTACCTAACCAATCACACGTCCGGACCTAATACCTATTATACCGTTGTCCGTCCAACTATGAGTGGTGCTGATTCGGTTGGTATCGCGCTCGCATGGTTTATCAAAAAACTTTTATAGCTTCTTAACTATAATACCTAGAGTAAATACAAATACTACGAATATTGTATAGAAGACTGCATATTTAATCTAAATATTTTTCAAGGTCTGAAAATGATGAAATAACATGAATTTTGTATTAATTTAGACCACAACAAAAATATTATGTATTTTACCAATTAAACAATGTCACAACAAACTAGACGTTTTTTCCTTTAAAATGATGCATGAATCTTTATGTATAATTAACTCTAAGTAGTTAAGTAAATTGAAACAAAACACCTCTCTTAATAATTTTATCGAGATGGTTCCGAGCGCTTTCGACTCGCTCGCGAACTCATATATAAGCTAGATGGCCGCTTAAGGACTCGTTCAGACTTATTTACGCAACTTAAATAAAGACAGTTATGGTTCTTTCTAGGTGGGGTTTTAAAATAAACACCAATAATATTATAAATATCGAGTTTTATTTAATAATGTGTGAACATTGTAACTGTAAAAATAAATAAAAAATCAATCAATTATGTGTGGTACGCCATTAAACAGCCACCTATGCATAAACTTATATTACATTCAAGGCACTTCGCTGTAGCATAGCCAACATCGACTTTGTTTAAAGGTAATGTTTGTTCCAGTATTGGCCTAGTATTTGGTTGTATCATCTGTGTTTCTGTATTGTTGAATTATATTATTAAATCACCACAAGGGAAATAAAGTGAGATGAAACCACCAAGAAAAGTCAAAATTGATAGCAAAAGTCGACAATCATTAATAAACATAACATTATTCCTTATGTCAAACAGACAAAGAAACACCACTACACGAAACAAAAAAAATATTGCAATCATATTTTGCTGTTTGTACACAGCCTTAATTTGAACACAACTCAAACACGCAAAAAGTAATGCATATTATCGATAGATGACGGTTTTATAAAATTTGTAGCTAAAGTTACTAAAGTATCCTTGGACATACCTACCTTTTTGTTTTGGATAGCAAAGTATCCGTGGACGTGTGAGTGGCTAAGTGAATCATAAATGGTCAATAATAAGAATAAAGTACTTTTAAGTAATATAAATATAATTTACTTAAGTTACAATTGCAAAATAATAAATACGAGTTCTGTACCAGACCAAGGCTCGCTTTGCCGATTCCTAAAACAATCATTATGTTTTGCCAGTGGCCTTCATTTAATGACAAACTTACTGTGTATGCTATAAACTCATCTATCTGCATTGAAACATTGTTTTGCCAAAATGACAGTGTTGTAAGCCAACATGCTAAGTCCCTAAAGCAGTTGAATAAGACAGTTTGTAGATGACTGACAGGGTATATCTATATAATATATAATGTAATTACCTAAAATTAATTTAATTAGTCTGTCTGCATACAAAATGAATTTGATTTAAGAGATTAATGAGAAATTTAGTCTAATAATATCCAAAGCCCCTAAAGCCCAAGAACAACAATTTATCTCAGGAAAAAAATTGGTAATTTGTTTATAAAGTATTGTTTTCTAGAAAGAAAGATAAGTGTAGGATTTTTTCTAATACATTGGCTTTGACAAGGCAGTAGAAATCTGCTACAATATGCCTAGATTGGGAGGTTAGCTCATCTGTTTTTGCTGTTATAACAAAGTGTTTAATTGTTGTGTTAATTATTTTTTTTTACACTGTGGAGATAGATATATAGTGATGATAAACAACATTTTGTTCAGTTATATTGCAGAAGTGAGGTTTCATCAAGGAATAGTGTATTGTGTATAACCTTGCTTTTATAATTATTAATACAATGCGTATTGCTAAATCTGGTAACTTGATCAAAATTTAAACTTGACTAATGGCAGAAGGCCATACCAAAAAAAATATAGTTCATTAAGATGAATTAATGCAGTCTAAAAATACTACATAAAGAAAAGGAAACCTACTTAAAAGTGATTGCCGTCTAAGTTGACTTTTTTTGTATATCTACCCATAAACATATTGTAATAAATACATTTGGTAAGACAACATCGTTGTCATAATGTTCGATCCCATACTTCTCCAAATTGTCTTGACTGAATCTCATGAAATTTTGTGAGCATATTGCGTAGGTCTGAGAATTGGCCAACATCTATTTTTCATACCCCGAAGTGATAAGGGTGACTCACCCCAAATGTTGTTTACTAAAATCACATTAAAAATATAGCATAATAACATCTGCAGTTATAAGTCAATGTTTATTTATTTATTTTTTAATATCTCTTTTTAATCCCACAATTTTTCTAGCAATTAGAGGGATTTATATTATTGCTTGTCCTATTAAAAAAAATATCCTAAGTCTGGATCCAATAACTTTTTTACAGTGTGAGTCATTTGGTCTCAATGTTTTCGATGGGATTTCTCTTTCTCAGTGACATATTCACTTACACTTACAATTTAACTGATTTAATTTCTTTCTATTTTAGAAAGATCTAAGATATTTATTGCAAAACAAACCACATTTGTAACGGATAAAAATACTTGGTTTGATTACAATAAATCTCTTAACATTTTTAAAGAAGAAAGAATGGAATAAGTTAAATGGATTGGTGAAGTTAAGCAACAACGGACTGCTAGACTAAAGGGACAATAAAAGAATTTGATTTATGGCTAAGTTATGACATTTTTGATATTTTATGATACATATTTTTTATATATTTATGTAATACGAGTGTTGTGATAAAATAAGTAATATATATAAATGGTGTTTTTTAGCTGTATTAGAAGTTACGATTTGGTTTTGTTTTGGTTTGACGAACAATCTGTCTGCAAAGTTCATAAAGCAATGTGTCCATTTTTACCGAGTAACTGTCTTTAGTGATGAAGCTAGTTAAATGACTTTGATAATAAGCAAAATTGCCCGTAAATGTAGCGAAGACAATCCGTAAACTGTTAATTATTACATCATTTGAAACTGATTGTATAGTGGGGTATACACAGTGGCGACATCTTTCGCATCCGTCTTTCGAAATAAGGAAGGAGCTGCCGTTACGGTTAATGTTGTGCAATATCGAATCTGCGGTCTGATTTTCTTTTCAAACACCAACCACATTTGGTTGGACATAAATTAATTACAAAATTGATTTGGCAATAAAGTCATTGCAGAAGTTATCCTTATAGCAGGCCCTCTCGGTCGTGCGACTTAACGCTTTTTTATGCTGCCAGACCTGCAACTCGCAATGCATTAAAAGTCAATATTCAAGCTACCATTGACGCTATAATCTGGTCAGTTTTTTAGTAGAAAAAGTGATGCAAAATAGGGCTGATCAATTGGACCATGTAACTCGTAGCCATGGCAGATATAGGTATGCCGGAAAAATATACATATTTAAAAAATAAATGCCTTGTAACATCTACCAGATGATTATAGTAATAACAAAATTATTTCAACAATGTTTCCCTCTTGTAACATCTTTTAAAGTTCTCAAGCTCTTAAAAACACGCGTTATATTTGTGCTAGCAGCCCGTTATGGCTTCGCACTGGTGAACATATTTTATGTTAATATACAGATATAAACCGTCCTCTTGAATAATTCTATCTTTTTTTTTATCTGAGAGGTCTGCGAGCAAGCACACGACATTCCCGATGGTGAAATAATCATGGACCATACATTTACATCATAGATGTTACAGATCCGTCGCTGTCTCCTGGCCAGGATATTAGGTCCAATTGTAAAAGTCTACCTGTTGCCTTACCCTCCGGGTTGAAACAAGATAGTCATTATGAGGGCAGAAATAGGTAAGGCGTTGGATCCCTACCCGGGTTAATTGTTGCACAGCACTTTACCATCAGTAAAAAAAACCTCATCAAAATCTTTTGCGTAGTTTTAGATCTTAGATCATAGTGCTAAGCATACATAGGGATTAGGGACAGATCAATTGTTTTTATACTATGTAGTGATGAGACCAAGAACCGTTTGGTGAAATAGGAAAGAATATTGTTACAAGCAAGCAAGCGAAAGATCTCATGTATTCCTATTTATAACAAATAAGGATATTGTTATTATTAATGCGTTTTTTTTTATTTAATACAATTAGATCTCTTGCTTGTGCATGGAATTTACGATAAATTTTTTAAACAAGAACTATCTATGGTATCTATAGACTACGGTTATATCTTACCACCGTAACTACCTTATTGTTTCCTTTATTTGCTCAGGATATAACTTGTGTCGTAACATCTGACCCTGTAGCGTGACGTCATGGAGGAGCATTATTTCATTATGTACTGTGCTTACGTCAACTGCATCTTTGTTATGCGTTCAATATCTTCTTTTTGCATTTACACATTTTATTATAGAATTATTATATAAATTAAATTGACTGTCTCGTTGGTCGAGGGACTGGCATACACGACTTACTTCACCGATCAACTGCGAGGCTCGGGTTTGATTCCCGATGAGGGCAGGCAATTGTGTGATGAACATCTAGATGTCTAGAGAAGAGAATGTTTTAATTTAGATTATTTTCTATTCTGTTTAGACGTTTAGTTGCTTTAGTTTTTCTATTAATATTTTCTACATTAGTGTTAAACTTTGTTTTAAATTAAAATAAATTTAAAGCATGCAATAAAAATGTCCAAGTAAAAAAAAAAACGTTAGTAATTAGTAAATTTGTCAGTTTTGAATATATATTGTATTTCAAAGTGGTCGTACCTCTGGAGTAGAACGACGGACGCGTGTAAATCTGTCATATTACACGATTTGAGGTAGTTGAAACTAAATGTAAATAGTTGGACGCGAATAATTCAAAGAGACAAATAGTTGCGTGAAAAGATCGGCGACAGGTGTGTTTGTTTATCGTCGTCCGCGGTGATGATAGTGTATGCGGCCACGTCCTCCGTTACTCAAATCTTACGTAAAACACATTTGGTGAATGCGACAGTCAACAAGAGGCGGTGGTCTTATGATAGTGTAATCTGTCCAAGGCTTAAATTGGATTGGAATTTATTTCGAGATTGTTAAAACTCATACAAATCAAGAAATAAGAATCACTACATAGTATAAAACAAAGTCGCTTCCTCCGTCCCTATGTCCCTTTGTATGCTTAGATCTTTAAAACTACGCAACGAATTTTGATGCGGTTTTGTTATAGATAATGTGATTAAAGAGGAAGGTTTATATCTATATTTTTTACCTGTGCGAAGTCTGGACAGGCCGTTAGTCATTAATAAATTAGTCCTATGTTTAAACAAAGTCGCTTTACGGTGTCTATCCCTATGTATGCGTAGATCTTTAAATCCACGCAACGGATTTTGATGCAGTTCTTTTTAATAGATGGTGCGATTTAAGAGGAAGGTTTATATGTATATTAATGTATTATAATGACATGAAAGTTTGTCCACCCGTACCCGTGTGTGCGTGCGTTTGTGCGTGCGTGTGTGTGTGCGTGTGTGCGTGCGTGCGTGTGTGTGCGCGTGTGCGCGTGTGCGTGGGCGTGTGCGCGTGCGTGTGTGTGTGTGTGTGTGTGTGTGTGTGTGTAGTTCAAACATATGTAATATTACGGAAACATTGGTCCGATATCTAAATTACATTTTAATTGGTGTATAGTCTGAACACCGTAATAACCGGAGATCGGTTATAAATGAGGTCAAAACACGCACCATTGGCCGTCATGAAATATGAATTAGGAGTCCTTCAATAAATCAATGTTTTAGGGTAGACGTACACGAGCTACTCGCCGCTCGCGTTGTTGATTGCCGATTATATTTTTACGCAATAAAATTCGATCCTTTCATAAAGTGCTTGATACTGGCAACTATGTGTTTTTTTTAATTTAAGCGGCTCTCCCACGATAACCATTTGAACAATAACTGTGCAGAGTGGTTTATTTTTGTCTGTTTTAAATCTGCGTACCAAATTATGCCCCTCTACGAATATACGGGTTTGAAAATACTTTTCTTTTCTTATTTTAATATATATATATATTTTTTTAAGTTTTGGTACAAATTTTAAAGCAATCGTAATAGATATTTAAATCATTTATTCCCAGAAACTATACTAATTATGTGATTTAGGTATACTACAAAGTTTCAACCAAATACTATTTTGAACATAAATTATACAGTACGTGTCATCTCCGGGAAAAGGGTTACTGACTCGGCATAAGTGTTGTAGGAAGGACAAGTGACTGCAACGCTGTTTTTCTCTTGGCACGATCTAGAATCAGATCAGAGGACATTGCTTTCCTTTCCTACGTCTTTTTGTAATAACTATAAAACAAACACAGACAATTTGTAAAGTTTAATTCACGAACTTTTTTGGTTATTTTAGTACGAAATCCTATTAATATTATAATTACGAAAGTTTGTATGTTTGTTTGTTACTCCTTCACGCACTGCTTAGCCGATTTTCATGAAATTTGGTACACACATAAAGGGTAACTTGGATTAACACATAGGATAGTTTTTATCCCGAATTAATGTTTCTGTGGGACCACGCGCTGACACACACACTAAACACATTTTTATTCGTCTAAGAGCTAGTTAATAGTCAATATTCAGCTCTCCTCTAGCTAATGTTTCTTACTACAAAAAGACTGGTTAGCTTGTTGGTCGTTCTGTGTTCATAAATGGATTGTCAAATTATGATGAACTTGCAGTGATAATATTTGTCAGTTATATCTTGTGCTCATCACGTGTATGAATCACGGGAGCGCACCAGATTTAATAAGATACGGATGGTTATTGGCAGAGTTGAAAGCATTTCACAATTAATTACTTCAAAGCTTCCGCGTTTTGTGTGTACCGACGTGCTCGAATGTAAAACGTTGGGAGACATAATAAAAACATAATTATAATGAGAGAGTGAATTCCACTTTCATACAAAAATTTAAAGCGTTGGCGGAGAGAGACAATCACACGTTATAATATGAAACAGCGTTATGAATATGAAGTATGAAATTATTGAATGTTTTATGTACTAAAAGAAGAATAAATAAGAAAAAAAATAAGTATCTTCACGTTCATTTTCCTCTAAGGGGAAAAGGGTATGTAGAGGCACAACCAGGGCACCCACGACTAGCCGAAAAGTTCCACAATGTGATAGAGAAGGTAAGCCAATCGCCAATCGGGCACATATCCAATCCTGGGAAACGTTATTTTTATTAGAAAATTGAAAATATACATTTTTTGTTGCCCGACCAGGGGATCGAACCCGGGACTTCAAGAAGTCAAGTCCGACGCCGGACCGCTAGACCACAGAGGCGATTAATTAAGTAAAAAATAAAAACGATGGTGTTGGAGGACTCTACTACCTAGTCTTACTTTTTTAGAAAGATTGCTTTTCTTAAGTGATAGCTTAAACAGCCGTGGAATGCTTTCCTGTCGGAATCTTCCTATTTTCCAGACTGCTCGTAAAAGACGCAATTTTGTTGTGACTAACACCTAGAAAGGTAGAGTTTGGTAATTTGCCCAAATTGTTACCTTGTCACCTGCCGCAACAACATCAACTCAACGCCGTCCTTCAGTACGCAACTTTCGTGTTCCTACTTGGAAGATTATAGTCAATTAATTTTTACAACGCGCCATAATAAATTCGCAGTGTAATCTCTAGGCTGCGTGATTTTTTTTACTATCCCGTAGTCCGTCTGTTTGCTTGCCTCTCAAAAAGTTTATATATTTCTGTTGAAGTGCCGAAGATTTGTTGTCGATGAAACCATGTTCTATATTAAGTATATAATTTTATATGTAACAAGAAGACAAACAAATTTTGACCGCCTCGTTGGTCGAGTGGCTAGCGTACACCCCTAACTACACAGATCAACCGCGAGGCTCGGGTTCAATTCCCGACGGGGGCAGGCATTTGTGTGAGGCATTTAGATGACTGCATTTTATAAACGTTTTAATTTAATAAACACCCAGACCCGGGTCTGGGTGTTTATTAAATGTATTCTGGTATCTTTTTATTTATTTCGATGTATTAGAATCGTTGACTAACACCCACAACGCAAGCACATAATTTGCTTACTTTGGGGTTAGATTCAATTTGTGTAACTTTTTCTGGGATATTTATTATTTGGTTATGATGCGTTGCCAAGGTGAGGTCTGAAACCACTTGCATTAGTAATTTTAACATCGTCTTCCAGGCCGAAATACGGCAGGGAGAACACCGACGTTGTTGATTTAGAAGGTTATTGTTGATTGCATAAGATTTAAAAGCGTTGTGGTGTGGTTACGTTATTTATGGCATGTGTCGAATGTGCGGGACCAGAGCTGGCGCATTATATTATATCGTTACGGAAGTTGAAAGGCTCTTGATGTGTCAAGGTGAACGCTCGCCAGCCGCGGTGTTTCCAAAAGGCCCATTAACAAAAACCTTTACGTCTACCCACTGAAATATTTAAAGTGCCGCTTAACGCGCCCTCTATCGCTTTTGTGAATTCATTTATACGTATTAAACGAAACATGTGGCCAGAAATATGGCGTCGAGGCATTTTTCATGTAGATACATATTCTATTCTTCTTTTTCATATGGAAAGGTAAAGACGAACCAAAAACTTTTGTAGATTGTCGACCTAGGGCCCTACCATGAACACTTCTAACAGTATTGTTTCCATGTTGCTAAATGACCACTTATAAAACCAACTGTATGGCATACGTTATAATGTTGCCTTTCTCCTTTAGTATTGAAATGATACTGTTTTAAGAGCTTTATGGTAACCCCCTGAAGGTCGTGTGTCAACCGAATAAGTTTATCGGCTTTTTGTCTTTCGAGCTGGTACAAGACGATGGCACTGAGGTTATGGTGACAAGAAAGTAAAGCGATGGTAATGACCAGAGCGAGCTAGCGTTTTTCCAAAATCGGCTCTATTAAGACACAAAACTACCAGATTCTTAACGAATCGCAGAACATTGCAAATATTTTTTGTTACAGGCTCGGAATCACAAAAAAGAAAATAAACAATTTTATTGCTCTAATCAAATAATTATAATTAATAATTCCCACGTTGGTAAGTATACCCTTTGTAGAATACTAGCTGCCTCTCAGGCGACCTTGATTTAAATGGGATATCATAAATTAGACAACTACTGTATAGCAACTTGCCCGGGGGTAAGGGTCAACCGACTTACCTATTCCTGCCGCCATAATAACAGTCTCAAGTTCCGGTCCGACGGGTAGGGATAACCGGTGGACTTGCACCAGAGACTTAACACCCTTGTCAGAGAATAGTGATGAACCTATAAAATCTGTAGCGTCTATAGGGTATGGTTATTATGCTATATCCCCTGAGCGAAGCTGGGCTGGCTCGTTTTTATATTTAAAAATTGTGGATTAGATCCTTATTACACTTGATACATTCTGTAATTGTCGTCTTGAATGTTGTCTAGAATAATGTTATTGGGTGTGAATTGACCCGTGTGTGGGCGGCAGTAATTAATTTCAGAAAAGAATTTCCACAGCGTCCATGCTTTTGTACTCCGAACACATTCGTTTTTTACATAGTTTTTATGGTATCAGTAGGCAAAAGAAACATCATTTCCTGATGATAAGAAATACACATTGTCTATAAACACCTAATGGGTAGTTGTGAAACTACAAATCAAAACATGACATTATCTGGCATATATATTATCACGGCAGGAAAAGTTAAGACGGTGGCGTAAATCCGTCACAGAACTTTAACATCTAGTCTGAGTGATTACTAAAGAGGAATAATTCAAACTAATCGAAATTATTATATTATTCCAGTAACTGGTGCTAGGGTCCTCACATATTAACGGGCTCAATTGCATTAAAATTTTTAACACACATATCCCGAAAATAAATCATTTTCCTTTTACATTGACGTGCTTTTCGAATATGTAAGCCAGGGTTAATATTTCGCGCAATTGGTCCAGGAATGAAGCGGTTCATGTAATAATGACCGAACTTCATTTGGCAGTTCGTTCGATATTGTTATTGTTTTATTATATGCATAGATTATAAAAATAAAAAAAAACACTAAACGCCAACGATAGAAAATGTACATGAAATTGTCACTTAAAAACGGTACTATATAGAATTCACGTTTAATCTGTCAATTTGTATCGGGTGTGGACTGTAGGGTAGAAATGGTCTGGTCGATAGTCGTGCGTTCCGCGGTCTGTCCCGGCCGAAGTGGCGGCTTTTGGGGTATACGTTTGATCTTTGTTTCTTAATTAATGATCCTATTGAGTGTTCCATTTGGAGTTTTATCACGTTTTGTTTGAAGGTAAATTAAGTGGAATATCCAAATGTGAAATAGAGTTTTGAATGGGAGTCGTTTACACGGAAATGGAGTAAGATTTTGATACTGCTCTTTTGGAAAACAGAAGTTTAATAAGTTTGGCGTGTCTTTCTGTATTTCTGTCTATCTGTAGCATCATAACTTTTGAAAGGATGGATAGATTTCGATGGGGTTTTTTGTTTGAAAGTTGACATAATTAAGGTGGTTTTCAGTTACATCACATGTAGGTTTTATCAAAAGTTTGAAAATTTAAAATGTTAATGTTTACAATCGACTCGCCAGTGACGGCGAACGGCCCTGAGTCGACATTGGATATGACGTATTAGGCGTTTCTCTACGATGACATTTTTAGAACTTTTCTCGACGACCTAGTGCGTAATGTCCATAAATATGGAGCCAGTGTCATTGGTCCATTGGTCAGTGTCCAAAGCATCACTACTTAGGTGTTTCCAAGAAAATACCCTAATCTTGCTTTAAAGAAGAGCACCACAACTGTTTGTAGCCGAATCACATCCATTTGCTATTGTATAGTTGACTAGCATATGCAGTAGTCGTTCATAGTTAGGAGTACTGGCCAGGTCTAATGAAGTAGACCAGACCACAGCCGCTGTACTGCGGCTTGGCTGGGATCCAACTGAAATACAAAAACTGTTTGTTATATGAGGAAAGGTCATCGCGGGGCGGTTGTTTGTTGCTGGCGCCCTCTATTGCTTAGCAATAGTTTTACGAAGTTTATTTCAAAATTCATGGAAATCTGTATATTATGTATTATACATAACATTGAGCTAGAAAAGCTGTTTGTGTACATAGGTGATTTAGTTATATGGTTATTAGCAGCCCATCCCAGCTTCGCACGGCTGGACAAACTTTTATGTTATTATACATATACCTCTTTAATCACTCTAATATCTGTAAAAAAACTGCATCAAAATCCGTTACGTACTTTAAAGATCTAAGCGTACGTAGGGACTGTCTGTGGAAAGCGACATTGTGGTATACTATGTAGTGATGGAACATTTCTGAATTACAAACTAGTTTTAGATTTATTGTCAATCAATAACCTTGTTTGTACGCGTATTGAAAACTACTGAACCACATTCGATGGATTTGAGATGTTTAAAGGTTAAGAATATAACTGGAAAAGTTTTGTCTAACTAGTCAGGTAAAAAGTCGGTGGAGCAACAATGGAGATATTATTTTCTGTATAAGGAAAATGGCAGAGGTTTTATCAGTCCGACCGCGGGAATATCCGTTCCTACGTGTATCCACAATATATTACCAAAGGTTATATTATGGAATCTTAGCGAAGCCATAAAGCACTCCGTCAATACCAGTTTTATAACAATTTATTCCGTTACGTCATGATTGTGCTACTTGCAATTTGAGCCGTAGTACGATCTGTGCGACTACTTTCAAGGTTTTTTAATCTATAGAAATACTAGATAATAATATAATAATAACAACTCGGGACTTCGTTTGAATTTAAACGTTGTGAGATCTTTCACGCGAACCACTTTTGCTATCAGGAGAACTGGAGACAAGAGGTCAAACAGTTCGTTTTCGCATAACGTTTCGTTAATACCAGGCTACGCCAGAAGCCACAGGCAACAGCCAGTAGTGGTACAGAGTTACAGAAAATTATCTAAAAAATTAACCTCTCGGAGATGGAATAGATAAAGGTAAATAATTGAATAAAGAATAAAATTTATGGGCGAATTTACTTTGGTTTGAAATACACACATACATAAATGCTATACATATTGTCACATGAAATCCGAGAAAGTTGAAATTTTGTATATATGTTGGTCCTTGTCCGCTGAGTAGAATAGACCTGCTATTCTGCCAAGCAGCTTGTAAGAGGCAAACTCAGGTTGAAATATAGAGCACTGGTTCTAGAGTGACTGCTGCACACAGCAAGTTGTTATAGCGCCAGGAACAGGTAAGACGGTGGTTAGGGTTCCACCGTCTTACCTGTTCCTGACGCTATAAGAACTTCTGTCATATTCCGGTCCTGAAGATAAGGTAGCCGGTAGACTTGCACAACACATCCCGGCCACAGGACAGCGATGTATCTGTAACATATATATGGTGTCTATAGGCCACGATCATCTCTTTTAGGAGACCCGTTTACTTGCTCGCTGACCTATGACATAAAAAATAAATAAAAACAAAAAAAAACTTGGATTTTTTATCACCGCATGCTACAAACTACGCAGTTTGTAGAAACAGTGAAAAAATGGCGAGTCGCTATCTTACGGCCAGGTTCTTAAGACAGATGTGTGAATGTACCGGTTATCCTCTCCTCTAGCATCTAGCATGGAACACAACCATGGTGAGCATTGACGCTATAGCGGCAGGAATATGTAAAGCGGTTGCACCGTTCAGGGCGAGCTTCTGGACGACTTTCTTAGATCTAGTAAATTATATAGCAGTAATATAAGTATTCTCATAAATTACTTACAAAAAAATTAATCATTTCAAAAACTTTTATGTAAAATGTTGCCAAGACGAGGCCATTTGGCTCTCACTGTTAAAAAGTTATCAGATGTCATGTAGAGCTAAGCTTTTCATTGAAATTATTTTATTCTACAAGCTCTACACTTACAACCTTATTAAACTAAGTCAAAATATATACCATGACCGTTTCGCTACCGTCACATAAGTCTATGGCGCAATTATTATATTTTCTATTATGCTTTTATAGCATAGTTCTCATAGTGACGAAACGGCCAAGGCATTTATTTTGACGGAGGTATTAAGAATGTTAATTTAGAGATTGTAGAGTTAGAGCGGTTAGAGTGAAAAGCTTGGCTCTACATAACATCTGATAACTTTTTAACAAAGACAGCCAGATGACCCTGTGTTGGTAACATTTTACATTACTATGTTTTTGTTGTGATAATGTTTACAAGTCACTATAAAAGACAATTAATGGTCTTAAAGATTTAATAGAATACGAAGAAAATAGTGCAGTTCAAATTTGAAAGTTTCTAATTCTACATTGTTTTCTCAATTAGATTTCTCAAATACTTAATTTTTTTTGTTGGCTTCGTATAATGATGAAGGTGCAAATTGTGTGTTTACACAAGTGTAGTAACACACTGCTAATTGCAAGTGATGAAGGTTTTGACTCACTTTCCAATGTTGGCACATCGTCGCGTACTCGGTTACCAGGTCTTGGGTAATCTATATCTTTTATGGCATTAGACAGCGAACAAGCAGATGAGTTTCCTGAATGTAAGATACAACTGTGGCGTATAGGCTTAGATTTTATAAATGTGTGTCTTCGTCTTGTGGCCGGGTTGTTAGATGTAATGCTCTGAGGGTTGCCCTTCCCTCCGGACAGAAACATGCCAATGATTCGCATTCATTAACCTTTGACCTCTGACTTGATTTGTACATCCAGAAGTACACGAATTTGATTGACAAACATCCTTCCATAGGTATGATTAAAATTTAAAATATTTTTTACGTACCTACCTTTCTTTCTTTTTTACTGGATTTAACCGAATGAAAAAAACGATTTTGATGATTATTTGATGTCGGCCAACACAAAGAAAATTGGATTTTTCCAATTTTCTAATAAAAAAAAATGTTGGTCGGGATTGGAAATGTGCCCGGTTGGCGATAGGCTTGCCAC
>NJDC01058138.1:61566-81709 GCA_002245475.1 Calephelis virginiensis | reverse complement strand
GGTGGGAACGTCAGTTAGGCTTGTCACATTCTGTGTCGTTTGGAGGATTATTTGCCATAACGGTTACACTGCTTACGCGGAATTAGCAAAATAAAGGCTTATTTTACATCGGATTTCCGCAAAGTAACGCCTGATTTAATAAAATAAAAAAAAAATAAAATAAAAATTATTTACCATTTCTCATTAACATATTGAACGCAAATTATAGAGCCCTATCCGCAGAGAGGATTATGGTATGGCGCGTCATCGCCGTCCAACGATACATCGCTATAATGTAAACTGTTTGTAACATCAACTGAACCACTTGAACTTTAAAAAAATACTGAAGAAAATATACGGGCAATAATTCCAAATTGATCAATTATCGTACTAGCGATTCCTGTGACGTGTATTATAAAACAAAGTCTCACGGCCGCGTGTTGCTTTCTGTAAACTTAAAAACTTTTGAACGGATATTCATGCCGATTTCACCAAAGGATAGATTGATTGAAAATATCTTTTGAGGATAAATTACTATTTTAATATTAAAGTAAGTAAATAGATACAATTGTAAAGTAAGCGCGGAGAGTGGACTGTTTACATAGAATATATTATAACTTACTATTTGTAAGACTGTTGCACTTCATCGCCGACCCGCAATACAGTGCCTATATTGTAGACAGTTCGTAGTATCATCTTAATAAATGTTATTAATTATAACTACCCATGGGTTTGTTTTGATAAATTATTTAAATAAAGGTACCTAACCGGTTTAGTTCTATTCAGTATCAGAATCTTTCTTGCATATGGCAGATGAGATATTAAGAAATCTATGAATAAATAAGAATACGAGAGATAGAGTATAATAGTATACTTGTTACTTTCATTCTAAAGTATATGTTCTATGTAATATTATAAATGCGAAAGTTTGTATGTTTGTTTGCTACTCCTTCATGCAAAAACTGCTGAACCGATATTCATGAAATTTGTCACACACATAGAGGGTAACTTGGATTAACACATACGATAGTTTTTATCCCGAAAAATGATCCTCAGGAACCATTTACCTCGCGGGCAACGCCGTGGGAAACAGCTAGTTTTCTAATATATCTATTAATTTAAAGAGTTTTTTTGTTTGCTTGAAATATTTGGAACTACAAGTCGGATTTGAAAAACACATAATAAGTGCGGTGTAAGTTCCCGTAATACCTTAAGGAAAGTGTAAGTAAGTCTACTTCTAAAGTAACAGGTTTGTTAGCATGAATGTTAAGATATTAAATTATATGGTTGTTGACATTGTTCCCCAACGCCTAAACGTGAGGTACTCTACAAATCGTACATTTTTTTACACAAGTAAACCAGTATCTTAAAATCGAGGGGACATTGCGATCTACAACTATTTCTAAAATATATAAATCTCACAATAAAAAAATACATACAAAAAATGTGACGTTCACGATTTAAATAAAAATAAATATGTAAAATTTGATTGTAATATGTATTTTTTTTGTACTTCATAATGTTATGATTAATTTTGAAAAAGACAGACTGTGTTTGTTTCGCTGGATTTTGATCCAGTGGTATTAAAATATCGACGCTCACAAGTACCACTTGTATGGTGAAAGAAAAAAAAAAAAGAAAGTTAGCCAGTGCAAGTAAAATATTACCAAAAGAAAAATACTTACTACTTCGTATTAAAATTATATTCTCGGTCTTAAACTGTGTCCATCCATCTGTTATAGCCTGAAATAGCTTATGCTATCACAAAAAAGTCGTCGACCTTTGTGGAGGGGCTCCTGTGGGATATATCTTGCCACAATATATTTAACTGTAACTAGTAAAATACTTTGGTGGGGCAAAGTGAGCTCACTTATAAAAAAAAATATATAAATTGTCTGATTCCAGTGTTGTATTATTCTAAATTTGTATGTTATGAATCTCCGTTTTTATATTTGAAGCCGCTCTTAGAGACGTCAATTATCTTTAAATCAGTCATTAAGTCTACATTTTCTTTTCGACAATGTCGCTTAACGATAGATTGAATTGTTAATTGACATCTTTGAATGCGGCCA
The DNA here is from genome assembly GCA_002245475.1 of Calephelis virginiensis. NCBI lineage: Eukaryota > Metazoa > Arthropoda > Insecta > Lepidoptera > Riodinidae > Calephelis > Calephelis virginiensis. Next base: position 79,658 of record NJDC01058138.1, on the reverse strand, counting down.
ATGGTCAAAATTCGACTCTTGTAATCTCTTCTTAATACAACTGCAGATTTATATCATTCAAAAAGATGTTATATGATTAACGGCCAATTTTAATAATCCACCTACAGATAGAGATACTAGAGTTTAGATGCTAGGATATTTTTATTAATTAAAAATGACAGTTGTTACCTGGCAACTAATCTATAGTAGCTTTGTCTCCTATGTTAGATAGGTTAATGAAATTGCTGATATGACATGATTGATGAACGTATGGTTGCAATGATGCTTTGAGATATTTGGATAAAAACTATTCTTACTTTTTAAGTCCGACTAATAAGTGATCGTAATATTCTAAATGAGATTTGTAAAAAAAGACACGTAGAGTTTATTGAGATAAATTTATTTTTGTTTCACTTGAAATTATTAAACACTACGTATTTAACGAAATAACAGTTTGGGTTGTTGTCGTAATGTAATTCAAATATAAACTAATCTATCACTATCACTATCACTTTATATTGACGATGATTACTCCAGCCTGTGTCATGACAAAAAATACTTCCTAATTTTCAATGAGTTGTGCGAACGTGCTGAAATATAAAACAAATATCGTTAATGTATTATATTTGGCAAATTGCCTGGCGGTCGCGGGCCGAGGTGACTTATTCATATTTTAAAAATCGAACTGTGCTCGGTCACTTTTTAGAGCGGTGCGACGGCAAAACCGATTGATTTGTTTGGTGTATGTACTTTTATGAAATTACATTTGTTTATTGGTAATAACTCCTCTGTCTAATAAGTCTGAGTCCTGTGTGTAGAATAGTCTTCGTTTCCGTGTCCCTTTTTGCCAGGTAAGTCGTAAGACGCGAGCATAGTAACAGTAGTATAGCTAAGTAGCTCATTACTAAAAATACTAATGGTGACAATGAAATGATATTTATTTATTTGCGGAATTTATGTGTTCAAAAGGTAAGTATTAAAGTTAAATAAGACAGTGTTAGGCAGCAGCTTGCCCGCGTACACAAATTTAACGCCTTACTTATTACTGCCGCTGTAACGACAATGTCCTGTTCAGGCTGGAGGGTAGCTAGTCGGAGGACTAGTACTAATGTACTATCTAATCATCCAGGCCATACGGCACTGACACACCTAAAATGTCTATGATGTCTATATGCAAATTGGTGTATTGACATCAGGAAAGCCGTGCGCTTGTTGGCTGTCCTTGTAATATAAAAAAGACATTGTGACATTATTATTATTTAATATTTACTTAAAGAAATTTATCATTCAAACTTTAAACGTTTAGAAATCAAAATTGTCCATAGTGTTGAGATTAAGGTCTGGGCAGACGAAGTCAGTTTACTGCTTCTGTTCAATAGATTTTTTAAAAACTCATCCCCTAGGATTCTAATTTTTTGTTAATATTAAATGGTGTTAATAATATTTGCTCTTGTTTCAGGTAAAAACGTCGTAAAAGTTATTTTTGTTCAGTCACTACTTGTAAGTTTACTCTAATGTTACTGTTTTGTAGTTATTTTATTGAATCAGGCGTTACTTTCCGGAAATCCATTATAAAAGATGTAAAATAAGCCTTTATTTTGCTAATTCCGCGTAAGCAGTGTAACCGTTGTGGCAAATAATCTTCCAAACGACACAGAATGTGACAAGCCTAACGGACCTAACGGAGCCTAAGGGAACGTCAGTTAGGCTTGTCACATTCTGTGTCGTTTGGAGGATTATTTGCCACAACGGTGACACTGCTTACGCGGAATTAGCAAAATAAAGGCTTATTTTACATCTTGTTTTGTAGTTGTATTATTAAACTGAAGTAACTTATGTTATGTAAAATTTAAAATGCATGTTTTCATCGGTGGTAGAGTGCTGTGCAGGATTCACCGCTTTACCTACTCTTGCTGACATAATGACTCTGTCATGTTCCGGTCGGGAAGGTACGGTAGCCGATAGATCCCGGCCTTAGGACAGCGACGCACCTTTAACATCTATTGCATCTATAAACCATATTATACTCTCTTACCCGTGAGAACCGTGTGTTTGTTCGCTCATCGCTCACAAAAAAATGTTGCAAAATATATGAGCGTGTATCAAGCACAATAAAAATCCGCTACGTGTCGTCTACGATTGATGAAAGATGTTTATGTTTATAAACAATTAAACTCGTATTATATTTGATATTTTCCATCGTCGGTGCTTGGTAAAACTTCCAAATATTCATATTTTTAAACAAAGAAACACTTGTACTCTTTCACGTATTACTTATAAATTATTATTTTGTAACCGGTTTCGCTTATACAGCATCATCAGGGCTAAAACTTAAACTAACTTAACTAGTTTAAGTTTTAGCCCTGATGATGAAACTCGTATTATATCTTTAAATATTTGTACAAGATTTTAATACCGTGGGTGACGCGTACCTGACGCTCGATGTTCGTGGCTGGGTGGCAATATTTGTTAATTTTAACTTCCGTTTAAATTTAGAACAGATGTTTGGTCGGGCGCAGCGCGTGGGCCGAGGTCGATCAATTCTGAATGAAACAATTCATTGTCTTAACTAAACTATGCTTCCTGCTTCCTTCCCATTGGCTTATGTTCTGTATAAATTCAATTAGCCGATTGTTAATGTTACAAGTTTTTATAGCGTCTGGTCAACAGTGTCCATTCACCTAGATTTGAGGGAAAGCCGAGTCATTAGTGTTGCTCACCATTAAAATCTTGAGTCGTCGACAAACCACTCTTCATATGTTACTTTTAGTCATAGTTTTTATATGAAACAAGTATGACTCTTTTTAGGTATACTACACAAATAGTTAAACACCACAACTTCTAACGGATCTTATTTAAAATTGTAGTAAGTATTCATTTATTGTAAATATTTTTGCATTTTTGTAAAATATCGTGCACATTTCTAGTAATTTAAACATGTTAACATTTTAGATACATTCATAGTTTTAAGCGAAAAAAATACATTTTTCCCCGTTATTAGTTTACTTTGTTATTGATTATTGTCGTTTAGTTTAGCTCTTTCACTGGTATTTTTGTATATTTTTTTAGTATGAGATTCGAACCTACATGGACTTACACCTAGCTGATAACATATTTTTTAAGAAAATTAGTATATTTAAAATTGTATTAAAATTGGTTACCTAAAATGAAAACGTCTTGGACAGAATATTTTTAATTATTTAAAAACAAACGATTTTTCATTACTTCTTTTTTGGAAGCAAGTGGGAGTTAAAATACACATCACCTTTACACAATTACATACATAGTAGCTGTTATAGGTGCTCAGGAGGTAGGAGTGCAAGTCTAAGTTTCCCCGTGGTTGGTCCGGGCTCCTTTGCAGAATAGACCATTTGCCTTTCTTGCCAGGCAGCTCGTAAAAGGCGAGCATAGGCTTATCATCACTAACACCACCTTACCTATTCCTGCCGCAATAACGTCATGACGTGTTTCGGTTTGGAGGGTAAAGTAGCCGGTAAACTTACTTTTGCTCGAGGCCTAACATCCTGACCTCAGGTTGGCAACGCACCATTACCATCGTTGGTGTCTCTAGGCGGCGTGAATTTGTTACCATCAGGAAATTCGTCTGCTTGTTTGCCTTCCTATAACATAAAAAAACCTTACGTTTGTGGCCGGAACACGACAATGTCACACACAATCATTATGTCTATAGGATTATGGATAAGGCGGTGGATCCCTACACCGGCACGTTGGATGCTACTCTATAACCACTGATCTCTTTGGACATGAACATTTAACTTCTCGCCACTTCCGAGCAGGACGCTATTGGGGGACCCAGGGACAACCACGAGGATATTCTGAATTTATTATCACTATCTTATTTTTTATAATCCAGATTATTATATTATTTTACTAAGTGATGCAGACGTCACATCCCTATGCAGAAGGTTGTTAATAATAATGTGTCGTATTTATTGTATGTAATTATACTCTGATACCGACCATTGAAACAGAACGAACACAACACATCCATTACCCTCCACTGACACTCTCACGGTGTCGCAGTGACGTGTGTCAGCATTTGGCACGGTACCGCGGTTCGACGCGTCAGCCGTCCACTGACGGGAGCGGACAGATTTATCGGAGCGGTCAGCCGGACCGTTGTGTGGGGTTTATGGCCGGGAGCAGCGCGCTGACTGGACTCTTCTATTGTTTACCACATTAATGGAACCCTTGAATACATGTACCAGAACATTTTTAGATCATTCGACCACAATAAATTACGAGTGCTTGCTTAGTGAACGAAAGAGGGCGCTGAACGCGCTAGCTTTATGATAGGATATATTATTTTTCCTCAAAATCAAATGAAATAAAATAACAACATATAGGCACACTTAAGATTATAACGTAATATAAAAAAATAACTTAAAAAAAAATTTATGAAACCCAAGTAGTAAACAGCAATTAGTAGATGTAGATTGAAGACGCTTAAAACAGTGCGGCATCCCAATTTTTTTTCCTGAAAAAATGTAAATTACTCAATGCAGGTTTGCCTCCTCATAAATAAAAGTAAAAAAATACATTAAAATAAAATCATTCGGTATTCGCATGGACACGTTATCGTTGCTTAATTACAACGTTCCGGAATTAAAATACAATGTTCCAAAAGACATGCACGTATTTTTAACAATTTTAAATTCATTTTATTACTTTTAGTAACACGGACGTGGGTGCCTATTCTGTTTGGATTATATGGATTTATTATAATATCAATATCAATAAGGGTCGCGAGATACGTATAATGCCAGATACAGACTAAGTTAACTGATAAGAGAGACGGGCGTCTGTTATTTTCATTTCCTTTTTTTTTTTATAAATCTAACCCCAGATTAGTAAATTGTTGGTGAGGCATACTAAAAGTCTTAAAAGTGGTCACTTACAAGAAATAAAACAATAACAGAATTTGAAAATGGAATTCTAGGAACATATTAATTTTTGAAATGGTACCTAGAGTTTTGGCGCCAGAAAAAGTGAGAAAAGATAGTCGAAGTTTTTTCATAATTATTGAATTTTGTGTGGATATTAAGTGAAATTAGTCAATTTTGGTGGCATTTTGTACAATTTTGTTCAATGAAAGTGCACAAATGAAATAATCATGAAGAAATTAGCGTACCGTGTATTTCCTCGTTGCCGCCAAATTTCATTACATGAGCTTGAGTAATGAGGCCACCGCTTTACCCAAGAGCCTGAAATGACTTACTGATGACATATGGACTGATGACTAATTATAATTGATTAAAATTGATATAAAATTTGATGCCAATTTCTACTTGACTAATGGCAAAATACTAACGTCAAAACCTAAAGAAAGAAAAGAGATGGTACCTAATTTGTTTTTTTAAATTTTGCTTGCTTTAGATAATTGTCTGTCGCTATTCGGTGTAGTGATTTCAAATCGTGAAAATTTTCGCCTAGTGATTTTTACGATTTTCGCAGCGGCTTAAGTCAACAAGGGAGTTGCCACAAACTTCAACTGGCATTTGGTTATAAAGCACCATCTAGTAGCTCTATGTATTCGTGGTTCGGAGAATTTAGACGCGGAGGAGATCATCTCCATGACGTTAAACGTAAAGGTTGGCGGGTTGGTTGGCGACTGCGGTTGCTGAATTGATAACGTGCGACAACTAATTATGAGAGACAAAAAAATGCTTATCAGCAAATTCGTAATGAATTATACATTAGATTGAGTCAAGGGCAGAACGTTTTGCATGAGCAACTGAAATTTCGGAAGCTTTGCATTCGATGATTTAACGGAAGACCAAAAACGACTGCGCGTAGAGTAGTGCCAAAAATATTCAAAAGTGTATGGAGGAGAGTTATTGGCTATCTATAACATTGTGACAGATGACGAAAACTGGGTGTGTTATTCCGAACCTGAAATAAAATCCAGTCAACAGAATGGGTTTAAAACTTTACCTTTTCAAGAGTTGCCAACAAAAGATAAGAAGAGTCGGAGCACTGGCAAAAACATATTTGCGCCTTTCTTCGCCTTCGAAAAAACTGAACATTATGTAACAGTGTCGCTTGAAAATCAAAGGATAGTCTCTCATCTCACTGTAACTTTAAAATAAGTTTATGTAACGCGAAGTAGGAAAGGCTGCATTATGTAGTAATAGTAGTAAGTAGTAGTCGGCGGATGGGCAGCAGTAACTTAAGGCAGCTGGAGGAGGTGGGCTAATGTCCTGGTTCCAGCCATTCTTCAGGATTAAGTTAACGTAAATTAGGCTCTAACAGTTCCTTGCAATTACTGGACATAATTGTCTCAATATTTTATGTAACTGTGTCTTTTTAGTTTTACTTCATTGGAATTGGATTATCTCCTTTTTTGTTTTTTTAAAGAAAGCTAACAAAGAGGCGACTAACAAAGGAAACTGTCACTTATATACACCAAAGATGTAACCGATATTTTATTATCTTATGATCGAGATTTTAGTTCACCTGTGCAAATCTACCGGCTCACTTACTCCTCAGCACGTAACACGACGATATCAAACGATGGCATAATGGTGACAGGAATGAAAGGCGGTGTCGCAATCAAGGGAACTGCTGCACAGCGTTCTACTACTTAGTTGGGGACAGACAACACTGGTGAAATAATGAAAATATGTATCTTAAATACTAAAACGCATCCAACTGGCTGCGAGGCCGTCGTTTATCAGCTTAGTATTTTGCATGTTTCTAAAGTTAAACGTCAGCTTATTTAAAAGTGCTATTGCAAGAAGGATAAGAAGCTTTCGCTCACACCATTCTTAATTCATCATCTTAAAACCTATCTTTATATTATATTGTATCATATTTAAGTAAAAACAAACTAATAATAACACGGTTTTGCTGTAATTTGTTACATGTATAGTTTTTTTTGCTTCTTTTATGGCTTAAGACAGCGAACAAGCACATGGCTTATGGTAAGAGATCGTGGCCTAAAGATACCAAAGATGTTGTAGGTGCGTCGCTAGCCAGAAACCTAATTTTAAAGTCTCCCGGATACCTTACCCTGCAAACCGGAACTTGATCGTCGTTATTATGACAGGAATAGGTAAAGCGGTGTATCCCTACCCGGGCAAATGGCTATCCTGTATTCGTCCAGTGGTCTTATAGTTAATAATTTTAGTTCGCCTCTTATCAGCTACCTGATAAGGAGGCAGATGCTCTATTCCACCCAGAAGACCCAAACCAACACCTAGAAGATATTTCCTAAATATTTATGTATTTCTATTATTTTTTTAAATTTTCAAATATTATATTAAGACTGACAATTGAACTTTAGTGTGTACATAATTTAAACGGTTATTATATTCTCCAAACCGGAACACGATTGCGGCGAGTACCTACGACTTTGAGGCGGAAGAAAAACGATAAACAGTTTTACCCATCCGTGCGAGCGTTTCTTAAAAATCGTTTTAAATTCTGTGCATTTTAAAAATGTTTTTAGTCAAATACATCGACAAGCCATTGTTGATAGCCAAAATTTACGCTTCGTAACATCATTGCAAGATGATTGATGGGAGTGTATTTAGGACGACAAGTGTGGGAACGGGGCGACCGCGGACATGTGACAGGGATGAACGGGACCTGTACTGAGCACCTCAAACTTATGGGATTTAAAGTCGTTTTTCTTAACAAGTGCGGCAGTCGTGAATGATGATTTATGTGAGTTGAACTTATGTAATAAAAGCTTCTTAATAACTAACCGAACTTCTTTCCACCCGTTTAGTTTCAACAAGAAAAATTAACAAACATACATACATATCTTCACACCAAGTCCCTCACAATGAAGGCAGAGAGTATTGAGTACCAAACCTCACGATTTTGACAACATTAAATATTGTTTAAAATTTCCCTGTCAGGGTAATAGCAAAATATTTTTTTTCTAGTTTCCTTAGACAAGTTTAGGCATAAATACCAAATCTATCAACAAACTACTAAAAATGTAATAATATAAATAATACTGAATTACTAAAAAATATTTACAGTGAATTTTTTTCACAGAAAACTTGTATAATGTGAGAAACATGAAACGAGAATTGTAAAGTTGTTCACAAAGCCAGCTAACTGTCGGAACACCGAAATAGTAATTGTTTCAGCTAAATTTATACTCGCCGGATTCAGTTAACTTGCAGCCGATACTGCAGCCCCTCCGGACAAAAACAATCAAAGGAAATGCCGCGCCGGCGATTCAATTACCCTCCACTCTTACAATATCCCAATCCAATTGCAGTATGGGGGATGAACGGGGGCCCGCGTTTGATCTTATGTTCAAGTGGCAACTAACAAATGTTTGCCTAAATAAATCTATACCGTATATGCTTACGAAAAAGTAAGCATATTTTCTTACCTAATACTTAAGTAACTTACTTTTCGGATCGAATCTGAGGTTGGGTGGGTACGCTGAGTATTCTTAAGTTTATTGGCTACCCTCCTAAACGAACCGCGATAATTATAAACACTGAAGTTATGTCAACAGAAAATTTATTCCATCTTGAACATGTTACATATAAATATTGGAGGTAGTTTTTTAGGCAAACTTGTCGGACGGAAATTTCTTGGAATATTTGGTTTGATTTTAAGTAAAAATGTAACGATTTTTTTGAAATCATAATAACTCGCTTGATTTTGTCTACTTGCAGCCAATAATAGTTAAGGGAACTGAAGCGCCAACAATTCAATCACCCTCATAAAATACACTGGTTGAGTTACAGAATGGTGGGTTGTGATTAATGGCTCCAAGAAACGCGGGAGTTCCTGTTTGCTCTTACGTTAGTCAAATTATGATTTAGAATACTCTAGCAGCATTTCTTCTTATTCTTTAATATTCTTCCATTTTGACTATGAGATTGCCTTCCACTAGGTAAGCTGTTTGACGCCATACTAATACATATTCAAAAAACTTCTGGCAGTTACGTTAGCGCGGCATCTCCTCATAGTATTCTGCATTTGTTCAAAAATATCTCATGCTTGATCGATTTTGATAAAACATGCCGTGATTTATGTTGAACTATTCGTATAACATAACGATATCTTTTACCTGTCAAACATTTACAACCATCTCATGGGCAAGGTGAAAAATGTATTTACCGACAAGCAGACCGAATTACGACGCTATTAAGCCATAGTTCGCATAGTGGTGAAACGGTTAAGTCATATATTTGGACTTGAATGTGAAGTTGTGAATTTCGGGTTTGTCGAGTTGAGCGTTTAGACTTAAAAGCTTGGCTCTATATGACATCTGATTACTTTTTAACAGTGCGAGTCATATGGCCTCGTCTTGGCAACATTTAACATGAAAATGTTTTTGATAGGATTTCATTTATTTTTGTCAGTTGTAGTCTAATGGGTGATAAAAAGCTGTGTAGAAGCTCGTTCTGTATGGTGCCACCGCCCTACATATTCCTGTCGCCATGAAGCCAATGCTCACCATTATTTTGTTCCATGCTATATAAGGTAACCGGTAGACTCGCACTTGTCTTAATATCCGGCTGTAAGATAATGATGCGCGAATTTGCTAAAATTTATCTCACACCTTAGTAAATTAAAGTCAGTTGTACAATTTTTTAAAAAATATAAGTAAAAACGTTTTTTTACTTAAATATCTTTGAGAAAATTTACAAACGTTAAAGAAGCTACACAAGGTAAATTCTCAAGAAAACATTTGGATTCGCGACATGAATGTCCCGCACTCGAACCCCGAAGTATTCCGTCCCAATATCGCTGATACGATCATGAAATACTATTTTCGAGATTTCACTCTTGAACGAAAATTTTTGATTAACTTGGAAATGTTTTACTACGTCTGTTCGTGATTGATTTGATCTAGGGGTTCGAATTTGTTCAGGGGATTTGGGTTTTGTTATTGAACGTATTTTCTCATCGTGTAAAACCGTGGCAACTTATTTTTGTGATAGTAATTACAATGATCGTTTTTCATAACACGAGCTGGCAATACCATGATGGTCCTTAAGTCTTGGGGCTCGTTGACTGATGCAGGAACTTATGTAATAAGCACAGTTTTCTATCTTTGGGACTGGATGCTTTATTAATACACTAGCTGTCCCGGCGAACTTCGTTCTACCCGTTCAGTGCGTATGGGGAAAAATAAAGTATTTTTTTTTCCATTTTCCCTGCAATTTTTCTGGTTTTTCTCTTCATAATAACCTTCTTTTGACAATAACTAACACATCAAAAAATAATTATCCAAATCGGTTTAGTCGTTCAGAAGTTATGCGCTTATCAACACATTTAGCAATTCATTTTTATCTTATACTAGCTGACCCAGCAAACTTCGTATCGCTTGACATTAATGCTTCGACAGTAGCGCAGTCTGTCGGATCCGATGCGAAACATTCCAAAATCTACAAATACTTATTATTAAAAAAATATTTAAAAAACATTTTTCGGGAGACTAAATTGTGAATCTAAACCATTCTCGAATTCCCTTGAACACACACAAAAAGTTTCATCAACATCGGTCCAGTCGTCTTGAAGGAGTGAGTGACAAACACACGAACAGTAGAATTATATAAATAAAGATGAAATATTTATATCTGCAGTAAAAGCCTAATAACTTGCCTTAAGGTTGGACACTCACTACATTCAATAGTGTTTTATAGTATAGATGTATTTTTTAGTATTTAAAAATAGCTCAGCTTGTTTGCCAGGTTGTCGTGTGAGCCTGAAACAAATTTCTGTTCAACGAAGTAAAAGCTTGACTGTAAAAATGATTCTACATTTCTATCTTGTAGACATTTTCTTTAAAATTCTAAGACTGCTTTCGCTTTGTAACGATTGCTCTTATTAAAGGGCAAAGGGTTTCATTTAAGTTAAATCTCACGGTACGCAAATGAATTAGGTTACCTCAGAAAATCTTGTTGGTTCAGAAATCTACCAAAGTACAAATCTTTTTTTAAAATATACTGATTCTATCCTGATTAAATTTGGGAAACGTAAAGTAAGAGTTTGATTCCAACATATCGAAAGCGAAATAAACCTTTGTATTTTTTTATATAGTATGTTATATAGTAGGGACTCTTGTGCTCTACTTCAATACCGGACCAATACGGCCCTTATTCTGCAAATAAATCATCATTTATCATTGCAATTCCATTCATAAAAAAATAATATGACAATCCTATTGTTTTATACTATTGCTATTATAGCTAAGTACATACATACATATCTTTGTGCCATGGTTTAGGCGGAGAGTACCAAATATCACGATCCTTGCAGACCTTTCTGGCCTCCTTCACATACATTACCCTTTTATAAAACGCGAGCAATTTCATCGTGGACAACCGAGGTCTCCCCGGGTACCTACATCTATTTACATTCGAATTGTATGTCTGCTTTGTCAATCTTTCATTGTGTATTTAACTATTTCATCAGGTGGGCTTATTATTATTATATATTTTTACATGTTTGTACTAAGACAGAGAGGACCGGTACCGGCGAGAAGGAGAGGTTTTAAGTATATTTTATATTTATTTTTATTTTTATGTTTGTAATTTATTTGTTTTTGGTGTACACATTGCTCAAAATGTTAACCTGGCTAGGTGAAGTGATCACGTGGCGTGGTTAAATCTATAATATAAAAATGAATCGCTAAATGTGTTGGTAAGCGCATAACTTCCGAACGACGGGACCGATTTGGCAAATTCTTTTATTATTGTATTAGTTATTATTAGGAGAAGGTTCTTATGAAGAGGTAAACCGGGAAAGTTGCAGGGAAAACGGGAAAATAATACTTTGATTTCCCGTACTGAACGGGTGAAACGAAGTTCGCCGGGACAGCTAGTATTTTATAATAATATATTCGCACTGTGACAAAAGCGGTACCATGCCATTTCGTAAGTGTCTTCATAGTTGTTACTCGTGAATTGACATCTGCATCTGCATAATTTAATTGGCCTGTTTAATTAAATTTATTAGATAAGTACTCTTATCGATATCTACTACAGTCTCAACATTTGTGACTAAATGACATCGCTTTATATTTAAAAAGACTGGCAATTCGCATCTAAGCAAGTGATCAAAGAACACGATGTTTACAATGTTGAAATGAAATAATCTGTTGGAAGTGAAGGATATAATTAGCCGAAATGTATATTATTATTAATATTATGATAGAAGAATTGTAAAACTGTACAAATAGTAGATACTTTGTTTGTCTAAGTTATCCGTCTCCCAATGTATTAAATTCTAAGACAACTGTTTATTCGTATCGTCCCATCTGTGTAGGAGTAATAAACTTTTATTCACCCTGACAAACTTTCGCGTGTTCAATATCAATTAAGATTCAATTTAATACCATTAAAAAGCTTTTTCATTAACAACACCTTTAATATCGGCGAAGATATTTGTGACAAAAAAATCTAAAATTTTCTTTGGATTTGTATACCGTTAAGTGGGGCTATTTGGTAGAAAAAGACACATAAAATGGCTGTAAATTTTTGGCAACTCTTGTATTAAGTCACTAAAATTATCAGCCGGTTATAATATTGCTTGTACTGATACAAAATATTAAGGATTGTATGAAGACAAGCTATGCAATCAGGTGTTTTTTTTTTTTTTAAATAAGACTTTCCAAATTACCCATAAGGTGGGGCTAATTAAAATCAACTGGATTTGTACTAGAACACAGGTATATAGATTTGAAATTACCATTTTAACTGTGTTGTGTTGTATTTGGAAATGCAGTAGAAGCGTGATCACAGTAAAAACTAAATATAGTTAAGTTCTTGTAAACTAAATATTTGAGGGGTTATTTGGAAAAGGAGCTATTTATTACTAACCAAATAACCCCATTTCGCGTTCCAATAAGGCCTATATTCAATAATTAAATATAACACAAAAAATATTGTTGCTATTTAAAAGGTTATTTCTGATTAATAAAGGTGAAAATACCTTTAAAAAATTTAGAAACTTATGAAAACAATCGAGTCGACGAAAAATTTTACACTTCTAAAAGTTTGCAGCTCTCGATTTTGCACTAAAATATTTCTTTTTATAAAAAAACCGTTTACTACTGTCATAGCATCGAAGGAACTTTTCTGATTGGTTAATTTAAAATAAACACTAGCGCTGTGACAAAGTTTCGAAAGCTCACTATGGTTGCGTTCAGTTTTATTAAAAAAAAAAGGATGCAATCTTCTTTTTTTTTTTTAAATAGTCTCTTGTTTCCCAAATAATTCCATTTTACGGTACCCATTTTATACGATTTTGTAATGTAATACATTTGAATATCAGGTAAACATACCAATCATTTTTATTATTGTAATACTTCAAATCAAAAATTGTCTCAATTAAATTTAAATTATTTGCTCTAGTTTTTCAAATCTTTGTCAATGACGTCACAGTTAACTTCAAAAAGCTTTCGCGCGCTACGCGACGTAGCTCGTAGTATCTACGGACGCGTCGAGTGTGCCGGCTGAGCGCTTCAGGCTACGCGTATGCTACGCGCTACGTAGAGAGGTAGCTGTTTATTTTGTGACCGGTGCCAATGTTTTCATTAAATTCCGATGAAAAAAGTCATGTAAAAAGTTGAAGTGTGGAAATTATTTTGTTTTATGAGTCGTAATGAATTGTTTATTGTGATGCGGACGTTGGTATAAATGTGGAAAGTTGTTTGCATTAGTGCATTTTGTGAAAGTGTGAATTTGTTAATAATTGTTTGTTGAACTTCCACATAATACGTAATAACTGTGCGGTTTCGGTCGCGTTGTTTAAATTTTGTTTATTTTTTGTACAAATGTTGACTATACATTATTCTGAGACATACACATACTATTTCAGTAAAATAATCAAAAAAGTTTTATTTAGTGCGATAGTATGTGAAGGTGTTTGTTATTCAGTCATATACAAAGCTTACACAAAGCACGAAGCAGATTGCACGTAATTGAGTCGATTTCTCATTAATTGATAAACGAGTTCACGTGATGTAAACAAATATGAAAATACTGAAGATTTTACTCTGAAAATAATCTGTTTTTAATTAAAAACATTTTAGTTTATGATAGCCCAGTTTTCACAACACGCGTCAAGTGCTTTCGAATCGTGGGTGAAACTGCAGCAACCAACTGGGTACCTGCATGATCGAGTCAACTCTAGCTTTTGAGTCCGTGTTAATTTCTTCTACACGCTGTAATTAAAGTACTCCTTTTGTTTATAATAACTAGATCTACATGTACGCTTACTATTATCTTTGAGAATTTTCGATTAAAAAATAGAAAATAAAGTAAGTTTGCTATAAATTAATATTAAATAATAAAACACTACAATCTACAATAGTGTAGAGAAAGAGTATTTTTTGTTGTAAGCAGAATTTAAACCTGTGACCGATTCGCTAGCGAAATCGAATCGCCCACTGAATTACATAGGAATTTATATATCCTTATCGATTATGAATATGATTGCTGTTATGCCCATTATTATAGTATGATTTTATACAAATACCATATTTTTCGTTTCTAACAATTTATCTTTCCTAGGATTCTCCAATAAAAGTCTTAGTCTTCTCTAACAAAAGCAGTACTTATTATTAGTATATATTTTCATATAGAAGTTCCTCCACTAATTTCTAATTGACTATTTAGTCAAAATTACTAATCAGAATAACCCTAGGGATCTGTTATATAATCGATTATGACACATAGATGTTACAATGTCATTAAGAATATTTAAAATCGTCACAATCCTCTCCTCGTATTGTACCAAAATGCAAAGAAATAAGCAATTTTTGTCTGTTTAGAGAATATGTTGAAATGGTATATGAAATTGTACTACTCCTGGTCTTCAATATATTGGAATATGTTTCCAATAGTAATTTAATAATAACAATATTTCTATTTGAATCGATGAATTTTTCTGCCAAACAAAGCGACGTCGCTATTTTATTACTGGCACTGGCATGTGAAATGTGTCGCGGTAATTTGATCGCGTGTCTCTTCATCTCTTCCCAATCGATTATGATAACACCGGATTACATGTAGGTATTAAGTTACAACCTTCCTTGTAGAGCTTCTTATAATGATTGAATGTAATTCTAGCTACTACTAGCTGGTATTTTATTTTGGGTGGTCGTGAGGAACTGGTCTTGCTTCTCGTCTTGTGGTGTACACTGTACCCATCAATAGCAGCAGTAGCGCAACGGCGAAGCCGCGGAATAAGTCAATTTATAATTTATTTTATTACAATGACTGCGCCTGGCGGCCAAATATGGAAGCGGAACTGCGTACCCAATAAATCAAATTTAATTATGTTCTTAACGAGGTTGGTTTTAGTGAAAAGGTGATTAAAATCAGTTCTGTATTTTTAGATCAAAAAGTTTTAGAAATAAATCTATTCTTAAAAGTATTAGTTCAAAACTGCCGTAAGGCCTAAATTTCTCACTGACTAATGATTTAGTGCTTTAGAGCCACATTAATCTATAATTTATCCAAAATTACACAGATTTATGTGGCTTTATTATATCGTAATAAATTTAATAAACACAGAGGTCGAACAGTTTTTTTTGGCAGGGCAGTGTTTACTGACCACTTGACTAATTCCTGTATCGGTGATCTTTCCAAATGGATAGATAGGAGATCTATCTCCAATTGACACCGTGCCTAAATGTTTATTGACCGTATCTAAACGTTTTATTCTGTTGTCGGCTTTCGGCCAATGTTAATAATGTATCTCAATCTAATGGATTTCAAGCAATCTAGATAGCTGCGTATCCGGCGGCCTATCCCATACCTAATTGCCATATTTATCCTGTCCACAGATATGTTATTGGCAAGCGATAACATAAAAATGGATCAAAATATCAATCTTGGACAGCAAGTTTTGCATTAGGATTGATTATTAATATTGGCCGATTATCTGTTAGCGGTAGTAGATACAGTGAGCAAACGAATCATCTGTCCCCCTTACAATACTTAAAAGTGTTACCTATTGTACCTTTGTATTACTTATTGTATTTACTAAGTTCCTACTAAGTACTAGTTCAGTAAGAATGTGTTCGCGTATAAGTTTCATTTGCTATGCGCTATGTGAATTAAGTTCTCCGAATCTGTGATTGTATTACAATGTGATGAATCACGTGTGAGTGGTGATAATGGGAGAAGGAGGCGTGTCTCCTGGTGTGTTCTTCTCGTCGAACTCCAACGGGAACGGGTACCGGCTGTCGGCCCGCGGCGTGCAGACCCTGCAGACTTTCCTGAGGGAACACGGCGCAGCCTGCGTTAGGCAGTTCATGCAGGTTATTGTTACATATTATTGTTTATGGTTATATAGGTTATATTATATTGTAACACGTAAGAAAAAGTACAGAAATAATTTTACATATAGTTTTGCTAGTATATTCCAATAGTGCAGTCTACTAGACTAGATACTATTTTTTAGTAATAATAGGATATTAGTAGTACGAACCTACTGCCGTACACTTTCTGCTACCATTTAATACTCGTCTCTTTTGTAACGTGGCTTGGAGGGTTAGCGAATTGTTAGCGCAACTCACTTATGCTAAAATAAATTGGCAAACCGCGTACATGTTGGTCCGGGTCCGCTGAATTGACCATCTGCCTCTCTGCTGGACCACTGGAGCTAGAGTGCTGTACAGAAACTTGCCCGGGTAGGCACGTCTTACATATTCCTGCCGCCGTAATGACTCCGTCATGTTCCGGCCCGGATGATAATGCTGCCGGTAGACTTGTACTATAGGTCTAACATCCCGGCCACAGAATAGCGGAGCACCTGTAAAAACCGAAGTTTTAAAAACCGCGAGGTTGGCAACACATTAGTCATTTTCAAAAGAAAAAAACCTACACAATCTATGGTATGTATAGGCCACGATTATGTTTAAACATCGGGAGAGCGGTGAGATTGTTCGCTGACTTCTCACATAAAAAATATTAAATAGACAGCAATATATATAAGTAAAATCAGGTCTTAAGCACGGTAAGTTAGTTTCGAGGACGCGGACCACGGACCGGATCGTGTCGGACGTGCCCCGACTGCGCCGCTCGCCAAATCAAATCTTATTTCAAATGCTCTTATATTGTGGAGTTATATCTAACTTTTTTGGATAAAATTACTGAAGGTTGTATCTTTTCTAACTTTGAGTCGTATTAAGTGAAATAGACATAATTTTTTATTCCACAATTCATTTAGAACCAATGCCGAGCCAGCACAGAGCGACATGACAACCCTACGTCTAAAAACAAACCGCACTCCAAAGTTTATACAGCTATCAAACAAATAAAATTACTTACAGTTTTAATAATTATTGGCTATGTCCACACCAGTGTGCGTTAGGTTGTGCTTTGATCTTCATTTTTAACAGTTTATAATGTATAAACTTTGTTCATGCATTATTAAGTATTCCTCAAAATTACCAGTAGGATGTTGATAAAATTAATGTGCGACCATTTCGGAATATTCGCAATCTTTCGAAAAAATGATAAATCGCGACATGGTAGTTAATAAAATAATTGTAGTCGGTTTTTGAAGTTTTATGCGCTAAGTATCAATTTTCACTTAGTTATCGTCTACATCTGTGCGTCGGTGTTCAAAAGTCTTTAATATAGCTTAAAAAACATTTTTTTATAAAAACCGGGAGTGCGCGCAGAAGTGAAAACATGAATATTAACGTTGTGCATTTTTGATATTTTGGAATGTTTAGGGAATAATTTTGCACGAATTGCATTGATTATTAGTATGAAAGTACTATCATTTATGCACAAATATTATTTTCATATCAATAATCTGCGTTTGGGTTATCAAAAACTCGCTGAAGTAAGACTACATGACGGATATGAGCGTCGTCATATTATCTGTATATCAAACATTGCTCGTCTACACATAAAGCTTATTTTCAAGATAGAACAAATAGCAATGTCTGTTGATATTATACGTAGTATCTGCTATCATGTTATCTTGTGAGAATGTAATGGTAGGTATATTGCGGCGTATTAGCCATTGCGAATCCTATGCTCTTCGGAAATATCTAAGCAATACAAAAACAGCAATGAATCTACGTTTTATTTTAGATCTCGCGCACTCTTATTAGCTCATGCGCCCTGCGCTGTCTTACGATCTGA
>NJDC01058138.1:36048-55775 GCA_002245475.1 Calephelis virginiensis | reverse complement strand
GACCGATATTGTTAAAAGTCTTCGAGTTTAAATTGGCCCCTTTCTTTCAAATAGGGATAACCAGATTCACATTGATCCAATAATAATAATTCAGTAAATCCCAAGGATAAAAAACCACATCTTCAAAAAAGATCACGTTTGAGAAGTGTCCCAGTGACCCATCCCGCATTTCTTTTTATCTAATTGTTGTTTATGAATTAAAATTAGTTTAAAAAAATATATTATAAATTACATAACTTTGGTATAATGAAGGCAAAAACTCTTAATAATATATATAATTATATGTAATATATTAATATTATAATATAAGTAAGTATAATATATTATAAGTATATATATTAGTTATTGTCAGGACAATGTTCTTGTGAAAAGAAAGACCGGGAAAATTGCAGGAAAAATGTAAAAACTGCTTTAATCCATACGAAGTTCGCCGAGTAAGCTAGTGTATAATAGTTGGTCCTTTGTATAACGTAACAAGCAACCTGATACGCCCTGTACAAATAAGAAACAATATGGAAACTAAGCCTAATTTATAAAGTACTTACCTACACTTCATGAAGCAATAGGGTTGTCATGTCATTTTTTTATCAATTAAATTTCAATAACTTAGTAGTTTACATATAACAAGTATGTGCAGGTAATCTGAAGGCGTTGGTTAGTGCCAGCAAAAGCTGAATACGGACGTGATATTTTCAAACAGATCGCGAAAACAAAATAATGACAATGTGCTTTGTCCTGAAGCAGTATTCCCTGTCTGACTGCAGAAGCGCGCAAACCGCTTGGGAGTTATACGTTTCAGTGTGTGTGTGTGTACACGTGTATGTATGTCACTATGTCAGTCTGAAGCATCATGACTTAACAGGATGGTCAGATCCTTTCAGGGTAGACCGATTTCGATGAGTATTTTTTCCCTTGAAAGCTGACGTGATCGAGACTGTCCTTAGCTGCATTACTGGTAGGTTTTATCGGAGGTTTTTATATTTTTTAAGATTTTAATTCAAGTACATAATAATGGGCCTGAATATTTATTTTGTATTATATCTGCAAGCCTTTCCAGACGGAAATACATAGGTACCATCTACCCACCAATTCTGTCCATCACAGGTTTCGCGTGTGTGAATTTTTAAAATACAAAATTATTTTAAAAATACTGAACGTGTTAAAAGAATTTAGAAAGACAAAGGCGACGCCATTAACGTAACGCGATCGTTCCCGCCAAAACAAATCCAATACATCTTGGTAAGGCGATCAATCATTTTAGAAATGAACGATACGAAACGGCAAAAAACGCAAGGATCTTGTTAAATACTATGACGTAATGCCTCCGCAGCTTCAACGTGTGTATTGCCTATATACAAAAACGGGAAGTAACGAGACTTTTTTTATGATGTTTGAAGGCAAACAAGCAAACGGATTTCCTGATGGTAAGAAATTCACGCTATCTAGAGACACCAAAGGTGGACATGGTGCGTTGCCAACCTGAAGCCAAGATGTTAGGCCTCGAGCAAAAGTAAGTTTATCGGCTACGTTACTCTCCAAACAGGAACACGTCAACGGCAAGCGCTGACATGGCGGTGGTACCAATCCGGGCGTCGCTGCGAGACTACCTCCTAGTCAGATGTCACGGTGTTAGTGGCAGTAAGCCTATGCTCGCCTTTTACGAGCTGCCTGGCACAGAAAGGCACATGGTCTATTCTGCAAAGGAGCCCTTGTCACAGTTGTTTCATGCCATCAAATTAGCACATGGCTATTTTGATAGAATGAAACACCTGTGATTTAGAGACCATAAATGTTATAGGTGGGTCGTCTTCTTTGGCTGAGATGTTAGGTCAATTGTGCAAGTCTACTGACACTGTCACTAAGGTTGCATGAGAAGGTAAGACGATGGATCCCAACACACACATTACTACCTGTGGTCTATTTGGTATGACTTCTTTGACCTATGCTTGTCTGCTTCTAAGTGCCAGACAGAGAGGCAAATGGTCAATTCGATACAAAAATATGTATGCAATTAGTTGTTCCATCGTGAATACTAGAACTTATTTGTGTAGGCGTAGGGCTACGCCTACAAGATACAAAAACACAACTCCGTATAATATAATGACAAAAATATAATAACTACAAGTACAAACTACGTACTGAACATTACTAATATTGCTCAGAAAATGTGTAGTTTTCCAACTAACCTGGCTTATTTGCAGTTTCCTGCATGGGCTGATTAAGATAGTCAATAGGTATATATAATTTTATTGTTGTAGGGAATTCGGAAAGCGGTTTACCTAATTTTTAACTGCGTAGTCCTTATAGGGTATGTTCGCCTGTTCGCGTTCACCTCCCAATTCGCGTCCATTTCGCGGACACCGCTTAAAAACCCTTAAAAATAAGTGTACTAACAAATTAGGGAAATCAAAAGTCGTTTCTGCCTGTAATACAATATATTAGAAACACACCTACACAGACAAAAGAACTGGTCGCATAATTTTTCATGCTTTAAAAACAATGAATCTTAGCTATACAAAAAAGTTGTGTAAATAGCTATAATTTTAGTAAAAAAATAGTGAACCGGCGCGCGTTTCTTACGTAATTTTTTAATGTTTTAAGTTTAATGAAAGATTGAATTAGTTCCTAGACCTTGAAAATGAATAAAAAAATAAAAACAGTGATGATTTTGATTGATTATTGTATTTTTTAAGGTTAAAATGAGGTGGACGCGAACTGGTATACCAATTTTACGAATTAGCCAGTTTGCGTCTAGGGTGGACGCGAACTCATCTTACTATTTCTAACTTGATCCTTTATTTTAATATAAAGAAATATGTCATAAGGATGGGGTTTTAATTTGTTTTTACCATTATTATTATGCTTATTCAAATAGCCAATTTGCGTCCACATAATTATGGTAATCGAAAAAGATATAGATGTCGAAATTTACCTGGACGCAAACTGGATTGACGGATTACACTATATACCAGTTTGCGTCCACTTGTTTATTTAAATACTAAATCTTAAGTAGGTAACTGTTTTAAAAAATTAAATCAGACAGTTATAGATAGGTGGAAGCTGGTAGAGTGCATTGTATAATCCCATCGGGACTAGTGCCCATCACCGCTCCGGAAGGGAACAAGCGCATTAAACTATTTCTGCCTTGTTCTACTTATACACAAACAGCTGTATGAGAAATTTTAACTTCATAAAGATAAAAAGTTGACAAAGGTGCAACTAGGCCACACACGATTAGCCTAAGATACTTAGTTCCACAATGCAATAGATGACAAACCTATTGCCAACCGAACACATGTTCTATACCGGATGACCATCTTTTCATTAGAAAATAATTAAGATAAAGAACATATCAAAATAGATAAAAAAAATTGTAAAATGGACGTGCTCGATATGAAATATCTAAGAGAAAATTGACTACCTACCTGCAGATTTAACGAAATCTTTTAAAGATTTAAAATGTCTGTATTCTAAAATTAAGATATTGTGTATGCGAAAAAAAGGAAAATTATATGACCTAGTTGTCACCTGCCTGCTACGTATAAACAATCGATGATGTAATTTTGGGCTTCAAATCATCTGAGCTGCAAAACAGAAATTAACTAATGAATGACGATTGGAAAGAAAAAGGCGTATCTACATTTAAATGCAAATGAAACCGAAGTAACACAAAAAATAACACGAAAGAGATGTAGACAGAACGTATTAAAGAGTTTTAGTAGACTTAGTAGCGCTGATGCACATAAATGAATTTGTTTATACCGGTAGTGCTTTTCGCAGGGATAATTTGACTGTCGGCAATCGTAATAATAAGATCAGAGAAAGAGTGAGATTAAAAATAAGTATTTTGTTACAATAATGAGTAAGGGCATGTTCTGTTGTCTCCTTCATGTTGTAAGAATGGCAGATGAAAGATTGCCAGTACAGACATACATTGCGAAATTGGATGGACGTACTTAGTTAACCGTGGAGATCTAAGTTGACATTCCATGGGCAATTTAACCCAGGTCCAACTCTTGCCTTCACAGTCTCCACAACCAGCTTCTTAGTATGAAAAAAGTAATAAAAGTGCAGGAAGCTAGTGACACTTGGTACTCGATATTCTCTGCCAACCCAGTAAGGGCGTGAACATATGTATTTTATAAAGAAAGACTTAAACCCAACATTTCTGTAATTTTTTTTAATAAAATCTCCCATTAACCCCTTTATAAGTTAGTGGACGCAAACTGGGACGCGATCTGGATTTTGTGGACTTGAATTGGCGAAATCGCCTTATTTCGATTATTTTAATTATTAAAAAATAATCACTAGACATTTTGGCTAAAACTTAGCTTCATCCTAAAATAGACTATTCTACGACTTGGTTACAATATTAGTTAATTTAAAACTAGATCTAGAATATTTTTATATTTTACTTCAAACCTGCAAACTCCACTAAGTGGACGCGATTTGGCGAAACAACCCTACTTTGGGAACAATGTGGCTGTGACATACGGATTGACGTACTGAGGAACATATGCAATCTATAAGGCCTCAAACTGGATCTCAGCGATTTGCGGGGCGGCGGCGACAGCGGAGCGGGGCGGGCGCGGCGAACTATGCCTTAACTCAGTGTTGCCGTTTTAGTGACTTTGTCACTAGATCTGGTGAGTTTTTGCGGTTTGTAGTGCCTTTTTTTTACGATTCAGTGACAAAAAAATGTCTAGTGACTTCTAGTGACTTCCTTCTGATCGACACAGCACATAATTATTTAACTTGTTAATGCAATTCATATTTAATATCTATAGTTAATTAACGCGAAAAGTTTGATAGTTTAGTAGTTATCAAGTAACGAAGACAGGTAACACGAAATGTTCATTTGACAAACCGGGTTTTTCCCTATTAGTTAACGTTTCACGTTGCATTTTGTTCAATTATACGCATGATTATGCTTCTCTCTTAGTCATAAGAAAAATGTATTTCTATCTCATCGTATAATGTTTAAAATATGATGAAGTATTAAGTGTTGGTAGTGGATGTTTATGTTTATTGACATTATTAATCTCTGAGTGAAACTGGTTTATATTTTGGTTTTAAACTTTAGTCATATTTTCTGACATTGAAGTTCAATTGAAGAATAAGGCGTATAGTCAGAAGTTCAGGAGTGAGTGGGAACATTAAGAAGAATTTAAAAACTGGTTAAAACCTGTTGTAAATGACCTGACTAAAGCCCTTTGCTTATTTTGCCGTATTCAGATTTCTTGAAGAATAGCCGTTATAAGAAAATACGCAGATACAAAAAAACACAAACAGAAATGTGAAACTGTGTCAAAAATCAGCAAAATAAGTTTTGTCCCAGGTCCCAAAGAAAATAGATATGTCAATGAAGTCTTTTCCCTAATGACGTAAACCATTAAAACATAACGTGTACTGGGCCACTGCCATCTACTTCCATATTACAGCTGCAAGTTTCGGCTTCCACGGCAACTACAGAAGACTCGTCCACTTCCACCATGCTGGACGAAAATGATATAGTGGATGAGGATTTAATTCAACTCATCATTTTACGTTAATTCAAATTATTGATTTTTTGTATTTGTTTATAAATTACCTCTGTAATCAGTGCTTTTGTTTATTAAGATTGATTAAATTTTTAAAAATATTTGTAATAAAATTGGTTTTACCCAGTGTGTCACCTACCTTAACATCTACATTGAGCTATGACAGAGCAGCGCTTCCTAACACAAATGCTTTGTTGCATTTAAAAGGAAACGCTACCCTCTTTTAAAAATGTTAATGCATTTAGTATTGAATAAAGATTTTTTGATTTTTTTTTTGATTTTTTGATTTTAAATATTTTAGAGACTTCTAGTGACTTTTTGAATTTATTTTTTAACCTAACCTAGTGACATTTTTGTAAAAGTTTGGTGAGTTCTTTTTTCCCTAAGCGGGAACACTGCCCAAACTCGATGTCAGCGGCCTGATCGCTCGTGTCGCGGCGACGAAGTGTTGTGTTTGATGTGACCATGGTGTCGATATGGCGCGGGCGGCAACATCTTTTGAACCGAGTGCTTTTGATTCGTATAATTTATTACAATACCCCAACAAGTTGCACGATTATAGAGGAATGGGTATACTATACGGGAAACTTTTGATTAATATACTTTATTGGAGGAACTATACAGTCCAATTTAGAACCTACTTACACATATTATAATCTTTTTTTATAACTCAAATGTTTGGTATTCCAAATTAGTGATCTTACAAAAATTTCAATAATTATTCCCTCCGATAAAATGCTGTGATGTACGCAAATTTATCGACAAATATTAAATACAAAGGGGAACAGCACTACGTTGACTCCATCGCAGGGAGACCCCTTGATGGTCGCTCGTCGCTCGGGCACCGCTGCCCGCTCCGCCCCCGCTCCGCTGACATCCAGTTCACTTCAATAAGAATCTATGTGTGAATCTACTGTAAACAAATGTTATAAATGCCCAGACCCATAAATATAGGCATCTTCGTTCATCCCATATGTCACGCCCCAGCCAGGAATAAAAGCCACGTTGTCTAGCTACCTACTCGACCAACGTCTTGTGTTTGTGTGTTTCAAATCAAACCCAGTTCTTGCTATTGGTTATATCCATGGAAACAGCTCAATCGCTTTTAGGATTGGCGTAAATATTTGGCTAAAGAACACTCTTCGGGTATCATACGCCCGCTGACGGCTTCATACTTATTATGCCGTAGACGTCGCGTACCCGATATGATAACCTTTAGGATATTTCATTTGTCCAGTGTAAATGGCCGGACCCGGACAATATGCCAGAAGACATTTCAAATCGAATCACTCCCGTCCTCTATAAACTTATATAAATCTTCACGCTCTACAGCTTTGACGCCGTCCGTTGAGTGCCGAGTTCCTTAATCCAATGTAAGTTGTTGCTGCAACCTTTGTCTACGGCAAATTGGAGAGAAATCTCGTAAATTCAATAAGTGAGAACATTCAAAGGTGATCTTTTGGTTGTTGTCACAATGTAAGTTGAATTTTGCGACAACACATCCAGATTCCAGAATCGTGTTCACAGTCTTTACATATTATACCCTACTGACATTAAATAAAATTTGCTTATTTCGTGTAACTTTGGTCTAGATAATATTAAGTTGACCAGTAAATTTACGTGAGAAGTTTAATAACATTATCTTTGTTATGATGTTGTTCCCTTGTTGATCCGGGCTCCTTTGCAGAATAGACTATCTGCCTTCCTTCCAGGAAGCTCGTAAAAGGTAAGTATAGGCTTACTGACACTAATACCGTAACATCTGACTACGTGTTTGAGTTCGCAGCGACTCGCCCGGATTGGCACCACCGCCTTACCTATCGTCGTGCCGCCGTAACGTCAGTGCTTGCTGATGCATCACACTACACCGTCGCCGACGGTCTCGGCGACGAAGACCTCTCTTGCGCCCGGCGCCTAACGCCGAGCGACGAGCCACAAATACTCCTCCATCCAGTCCACCCAGTAACCAGAACGCAGCACCAAGTCGAGGTACGGTCTCCCGGGAGACAGCCCTTGGTGCTGGCGTTGTAGGTAACAGCCCAATCCATTTAAATAATGATGTCTCGGGCTGAGCACTCTGCTCGGCCCACAAAGCTCGGTGAAGTTGCAAAAAATCGCGAGATTAGCAACAAATTAGTCATTCAAAAAAATAAAGCTTGTTGATGACGGATTCCGGTTCGGAGGATAAGGTAGCCGGTAAACTTACTTTTGCTTACTTACCGCCTTTAAGATCCCTAGGCGGCGTGAATTTCTTACCGTCTGCTTACCGTTTGCCTTCCAATATCATTAAAAATAAAATATGCCTAAACGATTTGTGTTGTCTACTAGTATTTGCCTTCAATATTTTTTCAGGTTATAGGAAGGCACACGGATTTCCTGATCGTAAGGGATACCCATTGTCAAAGATGTAAAGGGTTATTGTCAACTTTAGGCTGATTTGTTCATTCTCTTGCAATAGTAAGTTTGCCTGCTTAACTACCCCTAAAATAACAACATAAAAATGGCGAGCACTAACGTTGTGGCTTGAAGAGGGCTCTACCAATTAGTCTGACTTGCACTTGTCACATGACGCAGCCTTATTATTTGCGATAACGAAACGGAAGGGTCGTTACCTTTTTGTGTCCAAAATATTAGTATTTTTTTTAAGATCAGGCTACTTAATTTTTTTTTAAAGAAAAACAACCTTGCCGAAATCGAATAAGTGTCCGATTCATGAAATTTTTTTAAACTAACACATTGTGGGACTGAAGTTCCTTCGACAAATCTAGGTATTACATTTGCATACCGAAGCGGGGATACGACCATTAAGATAAATTTACTTAACTCTTAATATATTTTCTTAAAATCCTACATCACGAGTGAGCTACAAAGATTATAGATACTAACTCGAACATTCAGAAAACTTAAAGTCACCGTCCTCGGCGATAACCGCCCGAATTACCCAGTTTTTCTTGTAAAAAGTGAAACGTAAAAGAGATAACATCTCGGGTAAGTTTTTACTAAACTGAGAATCCCTGGTTCGGGCCACTTTTTGCGATAAGGGTAACGTGTCAGTCAGACCGCGGTAAGCCCACGTTGAAAGCTTGTGATAAATCGCGGATATGTACACTATTTAATTTGTAAGGTTTATAACTAGGAACATTTTAGTACCATGTACTATATTGTACAGTTAGCCACCGAAATATCTGTATGGTTACTCTTGAATCTCGATTTCATGCAAATTGGAAGTTTAAATCGGATGTCATACATATTTGGTACTCTTGAACACATTACTTTGGTCTGTGTTTCAATCTCGGAGACTAAATTCACGACATTAGCAATGTTGTTTTCTTCCTAAATTCACAAATAGTGTCATCCTACTATCGAAAAACAAAATCCGTTACCGATTTTTATAACATACGCTGAAAAATGTGAACATGTAGAATTTAAATTTAATAATACGTTTTACTTGTAGGTGAATAAATGTCATATATTTTAACAAAATCAAATAAACTAAAAAAAACGATATCTACGTGTATTTTTAGATATATATTTATATTATTAATTATCCAGATAATGACTCAAAAAACTAATAATTATCGGATCTGCTTCTATAATTAATTAACCTATTGATTATATCGTCGACTTTATACCTTAGTTGGGAAATCTCTTTAGTTTTAACACAAGGCTCCGTATTTCAATTAATTTAATACGAGTAGTTTTATTTTATGAATAACAAACTGTACTAACGTTTTTGTTATACCAGAAGCATTTTTGTTTTGATTGAAATCTTAAAACGAAAAAAACGACATAGCAACAGAAACGCATATCAACAAAATAACAGTGGGTACTAGGTAATTCACGCAACTCACAATATGCACAACGGAAGTATTGGAACAGTCTATAGATATAAGGACGAATGAGAGTAACATTATTTAATGCTTAGTAAATTGCTAAAAGCCTACTTTTATTTTAATATTATCTCGCCTAATTACACCAAAAACTTGTAAAACCACCAAAAAATCGCCTCTGTGGTCTAGCGGTCCGGGTGTTGGACTTGACTGAATGAGGTCCCGGGTTCGAATCCCGGGTCGGCCAACAAAAAGAAAAGTTGGATTTTTCCAATTTTCTAATAAAAAAAAATGTAAGTCGGGATTGAAAATGTGCCCGGTTGGCGATAGGCTTGCCACCTATCACATTGTGGGACTTAGTGTCTTGGCTAACCGTGGGTGCCTTGGTTGTACCTCTGCCTACCTCTTCGGGGATATGGGCGTGAACATACTTTTAAAAACTTTAGTGGATTATTAACATATCTGTATTTTGTGTGCGATTCCAATTTACAGTTTTGCATAAAATCGACTTTTAAATGTAACCCTGCTGGCCCCGTTACTACTACTTTCAAAGTATTGTACGAGGTCAGATAATTCGTTAGCTTACTGTAAAATAACTTGTACATAAAAGGATGCTGGTGTTTTCCACATAAGCAACACGTAAATTATATTTTTTTCTAAAAATAAAAGTAAAACAGCGCCATCTTATTTCAGACCTAAGAACTAGTTTGCGCACACAGTGACAGAAATTAAAACCCTGCTAAGATGAAACTGACTTCGAATTAATTTCTTACTAGCTGGTTTGGCTAGTTACCCCCTACCTCTCCGTCAGCGCAGAATATATTTTCATTCCATCCGTTATAGTTCCTAAAGGCTTGATTTTTAAAAATATGTAGCCGTCGGCATAGCCGTAGAATTGTAACAGACTAACAGACAGACTTCGGCGTTATAATATTAGTATCAATGGATACGTGAGCACCTATCCCACAAAAGGAATTATCTATTTGTGCTCAGACTTAGTGACCTATTTAGTGTTCTGACCAGGTGAGAGATAGAATTATATAGATGCGTTACTAGCTCCTCATATTACATGAGTGGTAAGTAAGTAAGTACCTTAACGCAAATGTCGTCGAAGGAGTAGGCAGAGTCACAACCTAGCCGAAGACATGAATGGTGTATGTAAAATGCACGATATTCACATTTTTACATATAGAATAGAATATTATGTTACAGACGGTGCCAGCATCCTGCTTTTTATATATGTTTTTCATTAGAGCTTTTTCCTATATCTGTGTATTTAATCCTCTACGTGAAAAGGAGGGTGTATCTATCCGTATTAAATCGATTATTTGTCTGTCTGTACGCTTTCACTGCTAAACCGTTGGATTTTGATGTGTTGGTCCGGGCTCCTTTGCAGAATAGACCATCTGCCTTCCTACCAGGCAGCTCGTAAAAGGCGAGCATAGGCTTACTGTCACTAACACCATGACATCTGACTAGGTGTTAGAGTTTCGCAGCAACTTACCCGGATTGGTACCACCGCCTCACTCATTCCTGTCGCCATAACGTCATGACGTGTTCCGGTTTCGAGGGTAAGGTAGCCGGTAAACTTTCTTTTGCTCGAGGCCTAACACCCAGTCTTCAGGTTGGCAACGCACTATTACCACCTTTAGTGTCTATGCGGCGTGAATTTCTTACCATCAGGAAATCCGTCTGCTTGTTTGCCTTCCGATATTATAAAAAAAAATGCAATTTGGCATGCATATGTATAGTTAAAAAGTTCAAACATGGGTCAATTTTTTAGAAATCATACAGAGTGTATGGGGTTGAAAGTTTACACTTTTGACAAAGTCGCTAGTAAAAAGCTTGTGGTATTATTTATGAATTGTAATATTTCGTAGTGTTGCAGAAATCTGTCGATTATTAGCTGAAGTTAAAAGTGTCCACATAAATAATTTTACACCTTGAAATGGTAATAAAATTTTAAGAGCACACGAAAAAGGTCTTAACAATATTCAATGACTAAACCTAACTAAATGTTGCATACTAAAATATAAGTAAATGCAACATTAAACATCAATTTTGCGTTGCCAACATTCTGTAACTTATATATAAAAAAAGTATCTTCACGCCCATATCCCCAAAGTGGTAGGCAGAGGCACAACCAAGGCACCCACGACTAGCCGAAGACACTAAATCCTACAATGTGATAGGTGGTAAGCCTATCTCCAACCGGGCACATATCCAATCCCGGGCAACGTTATTTTTATTAAAAAATGGAAAACACATATTTTCTAATTTTTTTTGTTGCCCGACCCGGGGATCGAACCCGGGACCACAAGAAGTCAAGACCGCCGCCGGACCGGTAGAACACAGAGAAACTTATATAAGTTTAGTATACAAAACTCAGAAAAGTTAAAAGAGCCTGCTAATTATAAGATACTATTACGTAGTTGGTACTCACACCACAAGACTCAAACATTTTGTCGAGTGACTTTCAATCGATTTCGATTTTCGATGTAACAATTGGATGTCGATAAATCTTCATGCTAGCAGCTCGAGTGAATTGTCCTTTAACAGGGGCAAGCTGGCAACTCTCCACTAAAAGGAGTAACCCATCGAGCGCCTTTGTTTCGCCAGCCTTTGTGACCCTGGTACCTGTGCCTATGCGGTGTGAGGTGTCTAAATGTCAGTGTTAATACTTTTAGGGATTTTTCCCCTTTTTGAGAGACATTTTCAGGAATTGTTTTCCACAATATTGTGCCGGATTATGGTTTGACATTCTCATTCCGAATAAGACGTAGATATTCTTAAAAAAGAAAAAAATATCTACACGCCCATATCCCCGAAGAGGTGGGCAGAGGCACAACCAGGGCACCCACGACTAGCCGAAGACACTAAGTCCCACAATGTGATAGGTGGCAAGCCTATCGCCAACCGGGCACATATCCAATCCCGAGCAACGTTTTTTTTATTCGAAAATTGGAAAGTCCCAATTTTCTTTTTGTTGCCCGACCCGGGATTCGAACCCGGGACCTCAGGCAGTCAAGTCCAACAACTGAACCGCTAGACTACAGAGGCGAAGAAAGAAACTCGTTTAGAAATCGTTATCCCAAAACCTTTTGTTTCTAATAAGAACCTTTGCCTTCGCCTGGTCGCCGCTGTTTTTATAATTGCTTGTATCCTTTCAGGCTTGAACATACCTCTTAGTTGTCTCGAATACTAGACGTCAGACGATTCTTAAAAAAACTAACCATTCCGATCAAGCTAACTACTGAAGTAATAAAAGGCCAGGAATTAAGTCCACTTCTCTAGAAATAGAAACATCCTTTTCTTCGCCACCTTAACGTCATTGCTCACTCTTGTCGTGTGTGTTAAGTTTCACCAAACACTTAAGATGTCAGTCTCAAATTGGCAATAGATTTTGTTTTACAGGCCACATGTATTTCTTCCCATAATAAAATCTATCATCTTCTTTTCGAAAATCGTTTGACAAAAAGAAAAAAACAGCAATTTATCAAATACCTTAAAAACTTTCTATGTATGTATCTCTTGTTCCTAATTTCTGTACACATAACGTTCCTTTTATTTTAACAGTATGCCTTCAGGGTTATCTCATCTCAAATATTAAAGATCATTCGAGAAGTTTTCCTAGGAAACGTGGGGTAAAACCAATGTAATAATTGGAAACACCGCTCAGCCGTGGCAGGCCTCCGGGGAGCAATGACCCTGTTTGTAGTTTTCTGGATGTATCACGTATTCTACACATGTTTTGATAAATTGGTTACGTAATTGTTTAGCAGTTGTATTTTTAACGTTGATTAGAACTTGATTTCGCCCGCGCAGCCCAAAACCGTTCAAATTTTCTTCAGTCGAAGATATCACCACTCACACATGATGATGATGGCTGATGTTAATATAACATAGCCATGATGTTTGTGGATCTATGTACCTACTTCAAGTAGTAAACCGGAAAAAATTTGGTCCAGTAGTTTGCCTGCGATGCCGTTAAGGGATTTCCTCATGATGGTGATAATAAGGAACACCACAATGTTGCTTGTAAACACCACAAGAAGTTCAAATGCATTGCCAACGTGAATTGGGATGTTAATGTGGTATAAGTTTTCTCTGTGTTGATCCGGGTCCGCTGAGTAGCATAGACTATCTTCCTCACCGCTAGGCAGCTCGTAGGAGGCGAGCACTGGTCAAAATGTAGATCATCCCTAAAACGGCCACTGGGAGTAAGGGACTGTGCAGCAACTTGCTCAGGTAGAGATCCACCGCCTTACCTATTTCCTGCCGCCATATTGACTGTTATGGCCCGCCGATAGACTTGCACAATAATAGGCCGCAAATCAGAGACGCACCTGTAACTTTTATGGCGTCTTAACTCTTACTATCAGGAGAGCCTTGTCTTGCGAACAAGCTCGCTAACCTCTCACATAAAAAGTAGGCTGCCGGATAACCTACACCATAAATAGGAACACGAAAATAAAGAACATAGTCGTTATGGTGAAAAAAAAGTGATGGAAAATAATCAAAGCGATGGTACTTGATCGATATCAGTACATATATTGGTATTATTTGCAGTGATATTTTTTGTTATAATCAATTTTCCATAATATGTGAAATTTGAGAGAGCTCACTCCTGTGATAGTTAGAAGCACCCAGCGCTCGTCAAAGCCACAAAACATGCGACGGCACACAGGAGCAAGGTAATATTACGCCACAAAAGCCTTAAATTCTACCAAAACTATGTCTACAGCGTAATGTACATCTAATGTGACCATAAATTTTACACTTAAAACAGGACATTTATTTTTCTACCTCGCCCGGCTGAAACGTATTTTCCTATTATCTTAATAGCTCGCTGTTTGAATAATGTGTTTCCACATGTGTACTCTTAGTAATTTATTACTAATATTTTTATATAAGTGAGAGAGAGAGACCAAACATTTATTATACATAGGGCACGTCTTAATTTATATTGTATGACAATTTTAGTGCAAATTGTATTTATTAGGTCCTTACATACGTAATTGGCATTTTGTATGGGAGTAACAAAAAGTCGAATATATTAATATGATATATTTATTTAATCAAATTATGTACCATTGTTTTCATTGCACTTTTGCCCTATCGTAGGTAGTGTATGGATCGTTTTACTGAAAAAATTAAAAAGTAACGTGTTTGAGGAGAGCTATTACAGAATCTGAATCAACCATGTTCGGTAGGTACATGACGTCGGTAGATGACTCTACCAAATGTTCAGTATGAAAAACCAAGCTTTTCGCCCCCTTCTTCTTGATTCAGTCCTAGCCAGTGGCTTTTTTAATTATTTAACCGATGTTCTTGACTTATCACCTTCGTCTAAATTTATAAACATTAAAAATAAATCAATATAAATACTAAATGCTGCCAAACGTATTACTACACTGTTGTTAAACGGACGACGGGTGTCAATCTCGTTCTATATACTTATTTACTCATTTTTAACTAGTAGCCCAAAATAAATTTTCATACGGTCTTCCATACAAACTTTCAACTCCTACTTTACCCCCTTAGGGGCTAAATTTCCAAAATTTCGTCCTTAGTGGGTGTCTACTCAATAAAATGACCCTACTCAACAAATTTCATGGCTGTAACTCTAACAGTTTTTGCTCAACGATGATGAATCACTGTCAGGACATGTTATTTTGTAAATATAGATAACAAGACGCGAGTCAAGTTATGAACTAGTATTACTACTATTATTAACTAGCTTCCACTTGCGTCTTTGCCCGCTTACTAATTTATATTTTTTTTAAGTTGCAGCCTATATGTTATTCTGACGTTATTAACTATGTTCCTGCAAAAGTTAATCTAAATCCGTTCAGTAGTTTGTGCGTGAAAGAGTAACAAACATCCGTCCATTCTCACAAAACCTTTGCATTTGTAATATTAGTAGGATTTGCTCAAAATATTTTCACTTTTACAAAGCAATGCTTACATTCATTTTTGTGTAAAAGTTTTGTTGACCTACATTATATGTTTTTTAGTAATCCGATTGAAAGTAATCATGACTATATCAATCATTTTTACTTTTAATCTTGAGTACTTTCAATCATGAATACATTTGTAATCTTAACGATTACAAAATTAATTCAAAAGATTATAATAATCAGTAATCTGATTATATGCAAAGACTTGATAAAACTTGTAATGATTATTTATAATAAATGAAGTTCGATACTTAATCAGTAAGTTGTATCACGTATGTCTGCGATTTTCTAAAAAAAAACTGCTGATAGTATTTCGATGGCATGAATTTTGGAACATAGTTCCTTATTTTTATACTTTTTCGTAATTTAAATCCTTAATCAAATTCAAAAAAAGATTTTTGGCGTGTTCAATTGCATTTCAGAGTGAATATACGGTGCATGCAGTGTATTCTCATATGCATCCATGACCAGTTTACTAAAATCCCATAGACATTCGGAAGAGATGTTTGAAAAGAGGCTACTTTTAAAGTTTAATTTAAGCTCCAAATAGCATACAAAGAAATAATTTTTGTTTACTGTATTTAATTTACTACTTATTAAAAAATGTAATTCATGAGACTGATCAAAATTAAACAATGATTATAAAGTGATAAAATAAATAATTGTTTTATTTTTCGATTTTATAAATGCAGTAAATATGGTTTAATCAAAAGAGTAATCAAAAAAAGTAATCGAAATTACGGTTGCACACTAACAATCACTAATCAACGATACGATTACTTTCTTGATTAATTTCCGTAATCTATAATCACGATTGAAGATTACACTGTGTAATCGCAATCCATAATCATGAATCTGATTGCAAAATACATTTTGCCCAACTCTGTTTATAAATGGAGTGAAATGTATACAAAAATACTTTCAACATCCTGACTGTCAGAAACAAATACAGATTAATAAAAAAATATTTTGTCTCGTTAGTAGGTACCATAAACTTACAATGAACAGTTTGGGTGAGATAGAAATAATTAACAGAAGCCATAAAATATATACAAAACTTTTGTTAAAATGTTCGTACAGCACAAGAGAAGAGTATTGTAAATTAATAGATATAATCCCATTAGTAAGTTCTAGACGCATGGTCACGATATACATAACCTCAAATAAACATTTCGCTTCAGGTAAGATGAAATGCATTCACAAATGGCGCGAAATGTAAATACTTGAAAACATCAGCATTAAATTCCCACAGGATTTCCCGCGAAAACACACCGCGAAACCATTTTTCCCGCCATTCACACCACTGAGATTTTAATTTGATACTTGAAAATATGTTTTTAAAAGCTAAGCGGGATACAGTGTAACATTTAATAAAATAAGAGTTTTTTCCTGTTTATAACAATTCCGTTTTTATGAACAGAACGTTTAGTGTTGGGTGAGTGCGGCCTTGAATGAGTTTTTGTATAAACCGAAAATTTGTATAACGGAAAGGGGTTTCAAGTTTTATCGTTAAAAAAAATTAAACGGAGTATTGCGATTGTAATTCTCTTGAAATATATTCTCTTTTTTATTATAATATTCTTATTTTAAAATTATGACAAAATAAATTTCGCTCTACAACTTCGTGATAAAATTTCGACCACTTATTAATGTCCGGTTCCTATGTTCAAGACACGAGTCGTTTTGTTTACGAATGGTAGTTTTTTGTACGAATAGTAAAAATCTGCGGTCCTCGTTATCGACTGTACTTGTATTGACATTTTGTGTTACTATGAGCTTGGGAACTACACGTAGCAGCCTCCTTTCTAGTATACATCGATGTAATTCCGCACCTAACATATAACACATGTTTTAAGTGGATGTGCTGCAATAGGCTGCTCTACTAAAAATCTAAATATGCAAGTGTTACTAAAATATTCTTGTTAATTATATACTAGCTGTTTTAGCGAACTTCGTTTATATGAGGTGTGTTATATGGAATAACCAGTTTGTGTGGGAAAAATCAAGCTGTTAGTTTTCTTAGTTTGCTCTCAGTCGAGAAGGATAAAAAGTAGCCTATGTGTGTCTCCTGGTTATAATCTAACTCCCTACCAATTTTCAGCGAAATTAGTTTAGCTAAGCTTTAGCTTTAAATAGTATAATATTGTTTTGAAATCTGAAGCCGTTAGCCGCCATTGTTATAAATACAATAATTGCTTTGTTATGATATTTTGTGCTGAGTCAGTTGTAATTTCGCCTCAACATTTCAATTTAAAGATTATGGAGTTTTTGCTTGTTATTCGAGTGGTAGCTTTTGTACGAAAGGGTTTTTAGCATACGCTAGGAAGTCTTCTACGTTAAGTTTTTAGTAATTTTAAATAAGTGGTTTTATCAATATTTTTTTGTTTAAAATGTCAATAAACAATCACACAAGTTTTACGTAGTAAAGACAATAATGAGATTTCTAACAGATTTTTTATGAAATAAAGAGGTTTGAAAGAACGGGAGCGCTACAAAATTACTGATTTGAAAGTGGATGTTGCATGAAACAGTTTTGGGTTCTACCGTAACGGCACAACTGTCGTATAGATGTGGAAGGCTGTTGAATTTTCTCGGCAATCTTCGTTCCGCCCGTTCAGTTTGTATGGGAAAGATCAAAACGTTGTTTTTTCTAGTTTCCTTGCAGTTTTTCCCTTTTTGTTATCATTAAAACCTTCTCTGGTTCAGCCTTTCTCGAGTTTTAGCGAGACTAACTAACAGCAACTTTATTTTTATTAATTATTTATATGTTACATAAATATTGTTACAACGATTCTTCTTCAGTACTATTGTTTTGTGATGAGTTTGTAAAGTGTATTCCTAAATGACACTGTATTTAATGTTTCGAAAATAAACGTGAAAATCGTTTTTTTTTTTTTTGTAATAATATACTTGAGAATTATCTGTTCACAGTAATTATACTTACGTATGTAACTCGTACACAATACAGTCATCAGCGTTGTTAATTATACTGAAGAGGCTTTCCTCTGTAGACGTGAAGAGGCTTAAATAATTACGATGATAGTTTCACATAGACCGAGTTTGATATATTTTAGTAATTTGCAGTTCGTCTGGTCGCTTTACACTAAGTACGGTTTAAAGCCCTTTGAAGAGGATAAGACTATTTAAAATTTCACAGTTCGCACGGACGTCAGCACCACAGAATACGACGAGACTGAGTTTACTTGTCATAGATACTTAATTGTAAGAGTCGACGCTTCGGATAATGTAAAAGTCGCATTTTCAAGAGTATTTAGTTTTTATGTATTACTAGCTGCTCCAGCGAACTTCGTTCCACTCATTCAGCATGTATAGAAAAAAAAAATGTGGATTTTCCTAGTTTCCTCACAGTCGAACGGTATAAAAAGTATTTTATGTCCGTCTTCTGATTCTAAGCTACTTCCCAATTAATTTTAAGCCAGAATGGTTCAGCCGTTCTTGAGTTACAAATAGTGAAGGTAACACGACTTTCTTTTATATATAAAGATAATATTAAAGTTTTTTAATGTGAGAAATCAGCGAATAAGCACACAGCTTTTGTAATGCTATGAGATAACCGTAGCCTAGAGATGGTAAAAATTGTAGTAGATGCTACAGGTGCCGTGTTGTCTTGAGGCCAGGATGGAAGGCCTATTGTGGAAGTTTACCGGGTACCCTACTCTCTAGAACGGAACATGACAGTTATTATGGCCGCAGAAATAGGAAAGTAGTTGGATCCCTACTCGGATAAGTTGCTGCATAGCACTCGACCACCAGTGATCTTCTTGTTACTGACCTATATTTTACCTGTGCTCGCCTCTTACGAGCAGTCTGGTTGAGAGGCAGATGGTCTATGCTACTCAACGGACCCGGACCAACACGGGGAAAGTGATAGATGAATATATGTTTTGTTTAAGAATATTTTTTATTGTCTTGTTTGTCGAGAAGTTAGCGTACACGCCTAACGGGGCGCGGTTACGATTCCCGACGGGGGTAGACTTTTGTGATGTCTGAATTTCTGGGTCTGGGTCTATATTTCATTTGTTACTTCTTAAGTATCTCTATGTAATAGTTTCGTCGACTAACATCCATGACACAAGCAAATAATTTGTTTGCCTCTATTCATTTAATGTTGTCCAGGAATATTTTATTTTGAAACTTTCTTTTATATATTATTCAGTTATGCAATTACAACTAGGACATTTATTGTGAAAATACAGTCGCGTGCAAGTAAATCGACTCAAGTCTCAAGTGCGCATAAAAAATGATATAACTAAAAAAATACTTATTTTACCTCTATATAATGTTTTACATAATTAAAGCCTAGTAATTAGGCTTTCAAATGTTAGCATAATATCAGTAATTTAAATAAACACTTGTACTTAGAATGAAACTGAACG
>NJDC01058138.1:14440-24692 GCA_002245475.1 Calephelis virginiensis | reverse complement strand
TTGTAATAGTTCAGTGAGCAGAACATACTTCCTCATTGTCCAGAGGTGGGCGTAAATGTCTGCGACACAGTTTTTAACTATAGCAGTCGTTTACGTGCAATTTGTATTTGTAAACTAATGTTTTATATGTTCAATAAATCTTTGAAATCTTTGAAATATTTAATGAAATTTGAATCGGCTCGGGAATTATGCGGAAACCTGTTTACAGATGGGCCACAGTTAAATATGCAGCTCCGAACTCGGTCAGCCCGATAAACCCATTAAAACTTCCACTTTATGTATATTATATCAGTTCTCTATAAACTATAGGAGGAAGTATAATACTAGAAGATTACATTCACGTTAAGAATAGAATAAGAAGAATAGCAAGTAGCAACGATCAATTCAATCGTAACAAATTAGAAAATCTGCAATAGTAATTATTATGGTGATTAAGGGGTGATTATCTTACATCTTACTTTTTGCCGTCGCAAAAAGGAGCACCATCATTAGTTATGTCATAACTCTTCTAAATTTTATTCTTCCTATTTTTATGAATTACAAAAATAAAGGTTTTTATTTATCTGCTTAAAAAAAGAGTATATAAACAATTTTGTAATAAAAAAATGTTGCTCGAGATTGTATGTGTGCCCGATTTGGCGATAGGCTTGCCACATATCCCATTGTAGGACTTCGGCTAGTCGTGAGTGCCCTGGTTGTGCCTCTACCTACCTCTCCGGGGGTATGGGCGTGAAGATTCTTAAAAGATAATTGACGTTTGTAAGTGCGACTGTGACGTCCGTCACATCTAACGTAAACTGTGGTTTGAAAAGAAGCTTAAAAACCAAACACATATTCGTGAATCTCTAAGTTATCGTATTTATTTAAGATCGGCAAACTACATGAGAGTGGCGCTTCAAATGTTATTGTTATGCTACCCGTGTACGCGAGGCGCTATTCCCTTGCAATTTTGTAGAGAGGCGGTATTCAACATAACTCAATAGTTATTCATGCTCCGTACTTCTGGCCAGTAGCACGGTAAACGTCTCTGGACAGGAGGACTATACCTTCAACAAACAGTGATAACGTTCACTTGTGGAAGTTGAAATGGCAAGAGAATTGTATCAAAAGATACAGAGCTTTTAATGTACACTGTAAAGAGAATTCGAAAAAAGAAAAAAAATGGTCAGAGATCGGAGGTCTGCTAAAAATGGAGAGTTCGTTCGGTAACGAAATGTTTATGAATATGTAAGGTATGCTGCTGAGCATACATATTTCTAGTTTTAGTAAGTATTACCTGGACAAATATGTATGTTTTAAATACGCCCAATAACTTAACACAAAGGACAAGGTATTAAAGCTCAGGTCCTTGCTATACTAAGAGGTCAATTTAATAATTGACTCAAAGCTGGTGTTCCAATTATTGCTACGCCGGAGCTTGCAGATGATACAATTGGCATAAAGTTTATTTGGTAACTAAACTGGAGCTTTTTTATGAATCTGTAAGATGGTCATGGTCACATAGAGGAAGTTTCTACGTCAAGAATTTCATGTCGCTTTCTTGGAGAGGAGTAATTTTATTACTTCCATTATATCTAGATTATAGGTGGAGTCGTATAGTAATACACTCTTAACTTCTAATTAAAATCTAATAAATATATATATCCGACGCTGTTCAAAACCGGTTCCTTATCTGTTTTACTATGCGGTATAAGCGTTGAGACGTAGCAACAAGTACGGAGTTTTGTTTTTAATAGCTTAATAATTTATAGTGATTAGTAATAATGTTTATTATTACTAATAATGATTAGTAATAATGGCAGGTAAGCTTGCGGATAAACCAATGTAAGGTTTTTGCAAAGCTTTTTGTAAAAAAATGTATCTTATTTTATTAAATAAATGAAATATATGTATATATAAGACAGACTTTCTTAATATGTTAACATAGTGGTGGAACGGTAGATAAGCCCACTAAGTTACAACACAACGGCAGCTACAGTAAATCTTTCCCGGGTGGTCTAGATAAAACTACATAAATTAATAAGGTTGCGGCGAGTAAGGACTGAACACCTTCCTAAAAGTTAACGAGTGATGAACACCCTCCCACTTCAATGATGTGTACATTTTTTATTTATTTTTTTTCAATTTAAAAATTGATTGTTAATGTGAAAAAAATGTAATGTGAAGATATTTTTTTTAACGTTTGCCCGTCGTTTGGATAAATTTCCACATTTCATAAGAAGCTAAAATTCCACTGCAGACGGGATTTAAACCCTCGAAATTAAACTAACTATTTTATTTATTATTATTCTATTTTTTATATCTCTAAGTTTATCTTTGTTTTTTGCAGGTAAACAAGCGTATCCGTTGCATCCAACAATTTGGGATTTTATCTAACTCTAGCGGTAAGAAAAACATGAAATCTACAACTACTAAGCAAGCAATGATATACGTTAATTAATTTAATAAAAAATAATCTCGTCAATGACAACTGACAAGGCGCTCTTAAAATTTCTAGTGTTTGCTAGAGATGAAAATAATCGATTTAGATTCAAATCGTTATAATTCGAACTGTTACACCAGACAACACAATTCAATCTGTTTGTTTCCATTATTTTGTGAAAACAACTCAACTCTCAACACATTTATCATAGCGGATTAATTATGATTAGTATTTACAATCCTTTGAGTAGCTGAAAGGCTACGTTGGTTTTGCGGCATAACGCGGTGGGGGCGTCAGAAACGGCGGGAACATCTTGACGGCCGCCCGCCTACGCCGCGAACAGTTTAAAATTCGAACCCAAGTGATAAGATTTTTATTTTTTTGGCGTCTGTCAGTGATACTTGTTAAACCGGTCAGTGACATTCTTGTAAATTGTGAAAAAATGTTTTAGTGATATAAGATATCTTTCATGAGGTGTTGATAAATAAGTAGTTGTTGCTTTTCGCAATTCGGTATGTATTAGGCACTAACGATTCCCAATTCCAATTTTCAATGCCGAATAAATATTTACATTAGACCCTCTTCACGTTCTAATTCGAGACATTTTTCGCTTTCCCATATCACTATAAATGGGATTCGTAACGGGCGATTTTGTACAAAAAAATTAAACTATTTTTAAGTTACACTTATTTAAACTATACAAACTAAATATTATATGCAACGAATTGGTATTATAATTAACGAAAGTATATGTAGTAGTAGTAAACCACAAAATAATAAAAATCTCCACCGCTTTTTAAGAGACTTTAAAAATTTTGTCATTGCAATATAATTTTGATGATAAGCTTTAAGAAACAATTCCCTAATTTTTTTTATTAATTTTCGTACGCATATTCGCACCGCTAAACTCTTATAAGAACACTAAATTTACCTTTACGATCATGCAGCATATACATGACACTTGGTACTTGTACAATTTGTATGGCCAGTATATACCGGTATCTTGCGGTAAATCCGCTATTTCATGTATTACGCCAATGCGAATGTTTTCGCTATTTCGCTCTGAAATCGAGGCGCTATCAGCAACGTTCGATTTGACATGCGACATCGACAAATGGACGCCGTGAGCATTCGTTTTAAGCGATTTGCCGCGTACCTAGTACGTAAATAATTTTTGGTACGCGTATATCTTTGTATGGGGAAATGCTAATAAACACACGGTCGTGCACGAACCATAACGTTCGATCCTTAAGGTTGCACTTAACCTTTCAAGCTTTCGTGTTAGTGATGTGAAGTTCTTGGACACATATCACGAATTCGGTTTTAGGTTCTTGTTAGTACGGCTGTGTAAAAACATGCTGTGCCAAAATTGATGGAATCTCAAATGAAACATTGCCCAACAAACTTGTTGTATGGCAAGAAGGAAGTCAATTCTCTTCACATTTATGCTCCACGACACGTACTCCCCGGCTCCGATTGTTTCGCAAAGTACACCTGTGTACGTTTTTCTTAGAGACACACAGTACTTGGATATATGTTTGTGTATCTTTAATTACGCTGTAAAGTTACAAAACTTTTTCTGGAAATTACGAATTTTGGTGCTGCATGCTGTGTGCTGATCTTAACCGCAAGTTAACGTACGATTTACATTTTCATCATAAAGTGAAAAGAGTGAAGAGTTCACTGACGGTAGACTTATTCTCTTTTGTGCTGGTACGGATCCATTGCCTCAGCTATTCCTGCAGTCATAATTAAGTGCACTATGACACGCTAATGTAATATACAGTATCTTTATACAAAAGGGCGAAAACGCGCTTAAACCTACGTGTCTTGGGTTCAGTATGCACTCGGTATACCATCATTCATGGTGGCACTGTAGTGAAAAATGGTCGATATAACAGCGTTTTTGTTTTATTTTTAATTAATAGGCAAGCGTGTGGAATGTTGTGAATGTTATTTCGGTTTAATAAGTCTAAGTATTTACTTAATATGGCAAAGATGATTATAGACGTATTGTGAAAGACGTAGAATGAATTTTTATTGAACACTTGCCATTCATTAAACGATTTTAGTTTTAAAAATAAATATTATTTACGATTACAAAATCAGAATATTTTTATTAGAAAGAAATTCAAATATTATGCAGATGTAGTTATAGAACTGAAGGCGCGTAGCCCTGTCTAGAGTTAACGGCCTTGACGCACCACACGCCTGTAGGTATTTAAATAAAAAACAGAGCCGAGTTAAACTGATGTATATTGCTATACCGTTTTCAGGTCTGAAAGGTAAGGATGCCGGTGGACTTGCACATTAGGCCTAACATAACCACCTAAATAACAGCGACGCACCTGTAACATCTGTGGTGTCTGTTGACTATGTTCGTCTTTTACTATCAGGAGCGCGTTTGCTTTCAAAATAATTAAAATAAAATTGTTTTCGGTTTTTCAAGCATCCCAGTAACCTATCCTAATTATTTTTTCCCTGTAATATCTTGACTGTACACGAGCTGTTCACGCGAGAGACGTTTTAATTGGATCCCCAATACATAAATATAGAGTCTGTTTAACTGTTCTGTTGTTAAATCGAGGGGGGTAATTGAAAAGAAGCACTAGCGGTTCAATTGGGAGGGTAACGGGAATGTTAATTAAGTTAAGACAAGTTTGTTTATTTCAGCTCTATCTATATAAAAAGTTGCATTCTTTTTTGATTGGCTAAAAAGTGAATAAAAGTTTAAATTGTAAGTGATTTTTTTTAGAGGCTGTCTTTACTAAAAACTTTTTGCTACAAAATTTTAAATAATGAATTGCTGGGACATAGTCTCAAACTAATACAGTTATTATCGTTGCTATATAATATCCAGTGTCGGTCCGAGTCCCCTTTGTAGAATAGGCCTGGTGATAGAATGTTGTGCTTCAACTTGCCCGGTTTTGGAAAATTGGAGTAGTAGCTGGTAAAGTAACCAACCTAGCCTCTGGTTGGCAACCATACCACCACCTGTGGGCCACATAAGCGACGCATATTTCTAAAATTAGGAAATCCGTGTGCGTGTTTGCCTTGCAACATTTGTTATAAT
Organism: Calephelis virginiensis; assembly: GCA_002245475.1. NCBI lineage: Eukaryota > Metazoa > Arthropoda > Insecta > Lepidoptera > Riodinidae > Calephelis > Calephelis virginiensis. The sequence continues at coordinate 19,197 of NJDC01058138.1, read as the reverse complement.
GCATACAAAATGTTGTATAGTTCAACCTTTTGTCAGTGAAGGTCAATAGCTTGATTTAATCTATATCCCTGTTCAAAAAAGTTTTTAATTTAAAAAAAAATTATGTATCATGCTTTGTTTTTTATGTGTTCTAACATTGTTCATGTTTCTTACCCTCGGTTGTTCCTGCAATCCTTACAATTATAAGTTATCCCTCGCCCTGAGTGGTCGCAAATTTTATATATCCATAAGAAGTTTGCTTTTGTAACAGATTAATCATACAACTGCTATTTTACTTCATTTCTTGAAAATTAATAAAGTAAGACAAATTTGATGATTTTTATATAACTTGGTCCCCGTGTTGATCCGGGCTCCTTTGCGGAATAGACTATCTGCCTTCCTGCCAGGTAGCTCTTAAAAGGCAAGCATAGGCTTACCAACTCACTAATACCGTGATATCTAAGTAGTAGAGTTTCGCAGCGAATCGCCCTGATTGGTACCACCGCCTTATCTATTCCGCCGACATAACGTCAGTGCTTGCCGTTGATATGTTGAGGTTCGGAAGATAAGATAGCCGCTAAACTTACTTTTGCTCGAGGCTAAATAATCCGGCCTGGGGTTGGCAATGCACTATTACCACCTTTGGTGTCTTTAGGCGGCGTGAGTTACCATCAGGAAATCCCTCTGCATGTATGTTTTCCCGTATCATAAAAAACTGAAAAAAATTAGTTGAGTAAGAACCTCTTTCTCACGTATAGGCCTCCTCCAATTATTTCTATCAGTATTGGTTTTAAGCTATGTGTATCCAAATTATGTGTGTTTAAATAAATTTGACACCCAGACACGGAAATGCAGACATCTAAATGTTCATTACATAGATGCCTGCCCCCTTCGGGAATCGAACTCGAGCCTCGCCGTTGGTCGGTGGAGCTAGGCGTGTACGCTGGCCTCTCGACCAACGAGGCGGTCAAAATATGTATTCAAGTGGTCGTGTTTGTTAGTTGTCATCGCCTTAATTGATTGCCCTGTTAATATTTTATAGGCAGGGACTATACGGCCCGATATTACGTCAATACAATGGAATCGTTTTTGTGAATTACGAATAAAAATAAATTAAACTTTGAACAGGGTTTATATTCTATTTTGTATCCCTCTAACTCAGAGGTTCCCAAACTTATTTTATGTAATCCCCACTTTAAAAATCAGTTGTTTTGTAGCGCCCCCCCCTCGTTTTTTCTTGTCAATTACATATTTGTTTCGCCTAGAGTTTAAAAAAAACATTTTTTTCAAGATTTATACCGCCCCCCTAGGCTTAATACGCCTACAAGGGGACATTATCGCCCACTTTGGAAAAGGTTGCTCTAACTCAACGGGTAAAATATCTAAAACTGTTGGTATTGTTAAAAGGCTCGCTAGTCTAAAGTAGCAGTAGGTTATTTAAGGACCTGAATTGTAATGAGTTTTATAAAAAGCAGGTAACGATAAAACTGCATCAAAATAACTAAATACAAATAAAAAAGAGAAACAGGAAAAAAAAACATCGATCACACTTACAAAAGTATCGGAGGCGCGGCTGCTCGCTGCAGCTAAACCGGATATTTTAAATCCCTTTAAATTTTACCATTGTATTGCGTTGTAGTCGCTTTTTCGGTGCCATGATTTATTCGTTCTTGTATCTGATTTTATGGTTTTGCCAAAATTTAAGCGAACACCATTTTTTTAAATCTAGAATATCAGGGATTTCTGCAGCAGTCTTTGTAATGACGTGTTAAGGGTATCCTTCCTTTTGAAACTATCGAATTTTCCTTTGTAACAAAATGTATTCTGACATTTCCAGAAAATAGTGCTTATGTTTTTAAGAATTTTTCAAGTTTTATACAGATGTAACTTACGTCCACGGCTTCACATGTGTACCATTCAAACATCACATTACACCTTTTTTACAGACATAAAAAATGTGTGTGTGTGTGTGTATTAGTGTAGTGTACACATGTAAAAAGTGGAACTTCTCTTTGAGATAATTTTTCTAGGAGGGTAGGAGAAAAAATACTTTAAAAAAACTATACTTATGTCGCGCCTTGCTTGAGGTGCAAGCATCGGCAGACTATACCGCCGGCGAAACAAAAATCACAAAAAACGCAGTGTGAAATTCGGCAATAACATACAATGTTTCCTTTTTTGTGGACATAAATTTGACGTGTAACAGAAAAATGACACGGCAAATGTCTCTCACATGTCGATAAAGATGTTGCAATTCAAAAAATGCATTGGCACAGAAGCTGTATCAATTATTATCGTTGATGTGCAAATACATCTATTTTACGATTTTTATGTGTCGTTTGCTGTCAGTAGAAAACAATAATGGTATCATAAAAATTTTTAATTACCAAAGAGTATAAAATAAGAATTTATTGTGCGTATAGATGTTGTAGAACTGGCTAGTAAATTGTAGCTTGTAAAAGTTTTTTTTCCACATTTTTTCTTTAATCTAACACCTTAGGTTTCTTGAGTCAACATAAATTTTAAGTAAGTAAGTAAGTATCTTCCCGTCCATATCCCCGACGGAGTAGGCAGAGGCACAACCAGGGCACCCACGACTAGCCGAAGACTAAGTCCCACAATATGAGCAAGTTGAGTAAGGTGGCAAGACTATCGCCAACCGAGCACAGATCCAATCCCGGGCAACGTTATTTTTAATAGAAAAATGAAAATATACATACATTTTCGAATTTTTATTTGGTGCCCGACCTGGGGATCGAAACCTCAAGAAGTCAAGTCCGACGCCGGACCGCTAGACCACAGAGGCGATTATAAATCATAACATAAATTTTGAAAGATTAAACAGTTATTGGAGTTCTATTTCTAAATGTATAGCCAGATAGAGTATTGATTGAGAAAACCGCAGTCAGATCAGTAACTGCCGAATCTATTCATTGGATAGCGGACAAATTGTTGAACATTTCAATGGCTTTACATCTATATACAATTGTAGTAAATAGATGAGCTTAGTATAACTTATAATAACATTCAACTTGCTGTTCTCCAGCTCCCTTAGAGTAAACCTTGAAATGTCAACGTAACATATTCTGTAATCTATTTTGTTTAACTGTTTTGGTGTGACAACGGAATCTCTGTATGTATATAGAAACATACACCCCTTGGCATTTATAGTTTTAGTATATTCGTTAAGGATTCCACCCCAAATTTGAAATGTAACGCAGTGTTAGTGTATGAGTGTACGATAACAGTCTACCCAATAAGTTGATAATCCGTATTTTCTTCATACCAGTTATTTACCTGGAACTTCGTTTGTGAATAATAGTAACGATTTTCATATAAACTTTCACACCCGTTGTGGTCCTTTAGGGGTTGATTTTTTTTAAAAAAAATAGCCTATGTTTGTATTACATATCATATTTCATCAAAATCGTCTCAATGGCTTATCCGTGACAGTATAATTGACAAACAGATATATGGTATTTCGCATTTATAATATTGTTATATGTAGTATGGATTGCCCAATTTTACATACTTTTATGCTCTTAACACATGTTCAATCCCTTCGTTTTTAATCATGTGAATTGACACATTACATTTTGAATTTCACTGGTCAAGTGGTTGGTCAACTCGTTGGTCGAGTGGCTAGCGTACACGCCTAATTACATAGATCAACCGCGAGGCTCGGGTTCGATACCCGACGGGGGCAGCCGTTTGTGTGATGAACATTTTAGATGTCTGCATTTCCGGGTCTGGGTGTTTATTAAATTTATATTATATTCTGGTATCTATTTAAGTATTTCTATGTATTAGAATCTTAGACTAACACCCATAACACAAGCATATAATTTGCTTACTTTGGGGTTAGATTCAATTTGTGTGACTTATCCAGGGATATTTATTTATTTATTATTTATTTATTTACTTCATTAAAATATATCCAACAACCGCGTTCTCGGAATATTAGGTTCCTACCAGCCAAATTTCTTTGAGATCTTTAAGATTCGGCGGTCACGATACAGATAGACAAAAAATCTAAAAATGTGTTCTGATTCCTTTTTAGTTGCCTGTGTCTGTTTTTTTTTTTTAATATCTTTAACGTACGGTATTCTCTCTCGTTCAGTTTAATAAAAGTATAGATTATACAGCAATATAGATTGTATATAGAGGTAGACAAAACAAAAATGCTAATATATTGATGAAAACAGTAATGTGATATAAATGATGACCATTAATATAAGATAGCTGCTCTCAATATTCATTGGGGCACGACTCGCGAGGAGATCGGTCGACACTTATCGAGGGTTTGTTCGCGGACGGACGTGTTGCGGGTTTTGTGCAGACCTCACTTACATCACGGTAATATTATCTATACAGTATTGTAACTCGGCCGTGTCCTTGAAATAAGTGCCTACAGAAGCGCGGTACGTAGCATGAGATAGGGCTGTCTCTGTCGCCTACCAACAGTTACCTACCTATGTAGTTTTGAGATTGTAAATTTATTACTTTTATTTATTAGCACAGATAGGTACTTAGTAACAATTTAAAATATTAATATGATTACTAAAATACTTTGTGAGTTGAATAGAAAGTGTGCAATAAAAATGCAAGTGTTTTTTTTGATTAACAGATTTAATTAAAAAACCATGATTATGTATGTGACTTTATTACAAATCGGTGTAATTTGCAACCGAAAAATATTTGTGCCTTAACTGAGATGTACGAAATGCTTTGTTATTATATTTGAGTGTATAAAAAATCCGCATTCGAATATAAAGTGT
>NJDC01058138.1:0-14419 GCA_002245475.1 Calephelis virginiensis | reverse complement strand
CGCTATTGTAGCATGCCGCGTGCATGCCCTGATCCGAACGCGTAGGTATAGCTCGCGCGTCGTCCTTTTATATGAAGTTAGAATACTGTATAGATAATAAATATTACCGTGCTTACATCGTTCATACGTGATCTTCGATGTGCAGACGATAAGAGTTAAGTCACCAACTTATTCAAAACGTCAATACATGAGTTTGTTTGTTCATAGAAATACTAACTAGTACACATCACGGTTTTAGGATTCCGTAGGCGAATTGCAATAAGCCGAATCGAGTATATTGATTGGACACTATTATTTTTTTATTAAATTCACACAATTACACAATAAAACTTGGCACTAGAGAGCCAGTTACAGATTTTCACGAATATTAACAAATTAACTACTTAACCACTGTAGTTTATTACTTAGGAAAAGGAAAACCATATTATATATTTGTATTTATATTACACGAACACATATTATATGTAAAAGTCATTAATTTTACCATTTTTTAACTCTTTTTTTATGCTTTTGCAAAATAATAAATTGTTAGGTATATGTCCATGGAACTAACAAAAAAAATTAAACCTATGTCAATTATTTGGAAAATAGACACTACCTTTCACTCTCAAAGTAAAATGTGTCCGTTCCCTTCCCCTTACCTTTGTCTTGTTAAATAAGAACTCTCAACACTAACTTTCATCGAAAGTTGGTATGAACGAGATACATCTAGTCATCAGCTTGTGGGAAACTGCAAATATTTCTTTACTAGCTATGTACCCGCGACCTCGACGGCGTAGTTACGATTTTCGTAAAAACTCATATATATTCGTTTTGTGCTGATTAAAAATATTTTTTTATCACAATCGGTCCAACGATTTAGCCGTGAAATTGTAACAAACAGACAGACTCTCTTATTTACACTATTAAGTATGGAATATTAATACAATAAGTAAGAAAAACTAAGCAATATTAATTGCACTACATGCTACTTAACATAATATGTATATAAATCTAAATAAAATTATTTAATTTGCAATTTTCCGCCAAAAATGTATACGTATTATTGCGTAACAAAACAGACAAAATAGTGCACTAAGAATGAATTGGACTTACCGGAAGCTAAAACTCCCAAATACATCCGGAGTTTTAGCTTCCGGTAAGTCCAATTCATTCTTAGTGCACTATTTTGTCTGTTTTGTTACGCAATAATACGTATACATTTTTTGGCTGAAAATTGCAAATTAAATAATTTTATTTAGATTTAAGTATGGATTTCCGCAAAGTAACGCCTTCTTCTATTAATAATATGTATATTCCGTAATCCATGTTTCCTAATACGGAATCCACGGATTCCGACTCGATCTTGGCCCTTTCTTATTTTTTTAAGCAGCAGACCTGGCAGACGCGTCTTTCAGTTCGTCTAACGTTTGTCCTGTACACTACACTAGTTCATACGGCTTTGTCCTTTTCAGCCTTCTCAAAGTGTCTATGGCATCGACGAGCTGGATTTCCTCAATGTTCCCATAATGGTGTTTGCGTTTTTTTTTATAAACAAAAAAAATTAATATTTTTTATTTTCATCTGTTCACGCGTGATGCGATAAGGGAAATAGGGCATGGGGATTATTTTTTTATATATAACATCATCGCGCTTTAATAATTTCGACATGTATGTATAGTAATAAATATATTCTCCTGGCTAGTCTGTTTAAACAACCCGTAAAATGGCAGAAATTTCGTATGCTGCAAAACAAACCACAAAAGTAAACATTTTGACTTAAACATTATACGAGTTTATTTGTGCAGCTGCCTTGTGAGACATAATAAAACGGCAGCAGAACAATAAAATGTCACGAGTAAATACATCAGAGAAAGATAAACTGTACCTGTTATAAAAACAACCCACCACTGGGCGGTGTAGGTTTGTGATGATGTTTTGTTACATATTCCTGTCGCCATAACACCAATGCTTATCAACGGCGTACTCCGATACGGAGAGTAAGGTAGACAGTAAACTTTTCCATAACGACATGCTACCTTAGTTGGTAACGCGCCATTCCCATCTTACGAGGCGTTTATTTATTTCCGATAAAATAAAAAAAAGTTATTTTGTTTTATTTATTATTGAAACTTTAAATGTGCTACAACTCGTGCGGGTAAGGATCCCCCACCTTACCCATTCCGGCCGCAATAATGACACACTCATGTTCCGGTCCAAAATGTAGGGTAACTTATAGATTTGCATGATTAGCCTATACGCCAGCCGCAGGAGAGCGACACACCTACAACATTTATGGTGTCTATAAACCAAGACTGTCTCTTGCCATTAGAAGAGGCCCTTGCTAGTTTGCTGTCTTTTTACATGAAAAAAAACAGAGAATGCTTCCAATCAAAAGCTTCGCGTCTCTGGAACGGTCTTCCTGCCTACGTAAAGTAATCCTAAAGTAGGTTCTCCGCTGCGAGACAAATCCGACGGTTACTTCTTACTCGCTCTAGTTCTCCATTTTACATTTCCCGAGCGGAACTGAACTGAGTCCCTAATATAACGCGAATAAAATTAATTTACAAAGATTAGGGTAGTAGATCAATTACCAAAAAACCTGTAGCATTAATCAGTAACTTGTTGTTGTTTGTTAACTTAACATCTTTTTTTGGATCAAGTCCGTTTGCTTGTTAGCCAAAGAAGCAAACACAAAAATAGCCAAGCTTCTACGTTTTAAGTCAGTATGTTTGTCGCATTGTCTTAATAAATGCCTGCTCCAGTCGGGAATCGAACCCGAGCCTCGCGGTTGATTGGTTTGTGAAGCTAGGAGTGTAGTCTATATGACGTCTGATTCTCTGAACGTTGACTCTAGACAAACGAACGCGGGTAGTATCATAAGAGCGATTGTCATAACACGAGAATTGAAAGAAAAACGACTGCCAATTACTGCGTTACTTTTCAAATATAAACGAAATGGAACATGTTGTACCACACCATGTATATGAGTTATGTATGATTTTGTATCCACGTACCAACAAATTTGAACTCTGGTCATTTGCCAACGTAAATCCAATAAAACGGAGCCTAAATATTAGCTAATTTAAACACGGCTCTTTGAAAACCTCGAATAGATTTTGGCTCGGCAGAAGCTGCTCTACTCCCCGCACTCCAATATTAGCATATTGATTTTCTGGTGGAACAGAACAGCTGCCTAATCTTTGGGCCGATATTAGATTTGGTGGGAGTTATGGTTTGTGTATACAATGGATAACTTTAGATGGGTTGACTCAATAGTCCTTTGAGAGTAGGCTTTTCGGTTACTGTAGACAGATGAAAACAGAATCTGCGGGTCCAATATTTGCCACTTATTAGGTGCCATAAAATGAATATCTTGTATTAAAATTAATAAATTGTATTATATTCTAAGAAGTATCTTTACGCCCCAAAGATGTGGATGAGGTACAACCCCAACCATCCACGACTAGCCGAAGACACTAAGTACCACAATGTTGCTAATATAGTTGCAAGCCTATCGCCAACCGGGCACAAATCCAGTCCCGGGCAACGTTATTTTTATTAGAAAATTGAAAATACATATCGAACCCAGGACCTCAAGAAGAGAAGTATGTAAAATTCTTTTTATTAAAAAATTCTTTTTAAAAAATTTATTTGCACACCACAAATTGGTAGAATATGTGGGAACGCTTTAATAATTTTGTAACATCTTTGTAACACTCATATTCCGCAAATAAATATGTTTTCTTTCTTTTCTTTCTTTCTATTTTGTTAACGATAATTCTATAAAAACCTAAGTAAGTAAAGGAAATACTGGCATTAGTTATAGTAAAGGGGTGTTCTTAATATTTGGTTTTGTCTAAATACAATTTTACTCAATTTTGATATATTAAAAGAATATTGATATGGATTTATTAAAGGAAAGCAATTACACAATCGCTTCTGTATTTGGAGCAGTTGTACAACACTTTTCTGTGTAGTAGTATCGTCGACTAACACCCATAACACAAGCATACAACTTGCTTAGGGTTAGATGCAATTTGTGTAAAATGGTCAGGGATATTTTTTACAGCTTACGTAACCGTTAACAAAAATTTGGTATCCATGAGTGAGGTGTATTTATTGCTGTCAGGAGAAATGTCTGCTTTTGTTCCATTCTATAATATAAAAAATCCAGAAGGTTTTAACAAAGTCTGTAAGTAATTCCTGGTAATGAACAATACAATAGGCCGCACATGTCAACGTGATTTTGATTTCCACTCGGAGTGTTCTTCAACAATATTCCAGTTGAGTTCAGTTCGAACCGTTGCCATTATTTCACGCTCTACTTGGCGCTCCACGTCGGGCAGTTTTCGGGAGGCCTGCGCGCTTTCCACGTGGATGCAACTTGGTCGGACAGACACGCGGACTTGTAATGAATTGGAAAAGAAAGCTACCATCCGTCTTTTCTTTAAACAAGTTTTTGAATGTTCGTTGATGCTTGTATGCGATGTCACGTGTGATTTTTTTTGTTGCTGCTGTCGATCCCTCCATAAGCGGCTTAAAGAATACACATACTGTATTGGGTAAATGTTAACTTTATCGTCCAAATATTTTCGGAATAACGGTAGAAGGACAGAAATTAGGAATCTGTTTAGTTTTTTTTTAATTAAGCTACGGAACCCTAAGAATTGGTACATGCGATGTTATCTGAGTTCGCGACATACATTTTACATGTAAAATGTAAATAATTGTATTTTTGACAAACTTGACAACCTCATACGGTTGGAATTTGAAATCCCTTTCATTTCATCTGATTTTATGATAAGGATGATAAATTTACACTTGCTTTGTCAGAAAGTGGAGTTGGTGACTTTCATTTTTATATTTAATTCATTTAAATAGGATTTGAATAATTTGCTCGTCTGGGAAATACCTAAACGTGTTTTTTTGTTGTATTCTTGTTACTTAATCTGGCTGTAAAATATTTTCAATTTTGATGAGATTACCGCAATTCAAAGTTAGCTTGAAATATAAGACTGTTATTAAAATAGGTCATGTATTAGCATAGATTTCTGCAACTTAATGAAAAATAACTGTTTGTATTTTTTAAAAACGAAAACAAACACATAATATGTAACAAGTAAACAAAGTTATCTGAAAGTAGCACTGCGTTTTGTTAGGCAGCAGCAATGGCGCCCCGAATCAAAACTCTTTGATCAAAAACTTGCGCTCCATCATTAAAAATGGAGGGCATGGATGCCAACAGTAATTCCATCCTGCCAAAGTTAAAGAGTTCCTCCACAACTAGGCTACCTAGTCTCCATAGGCTTTTGATTACAGTTTTCTGAAAAATACGACGAATAAAGCTCCCCGGGGTTTTGTGTGAAGCTGTTATTGCTACGGAGGTGTTTGTACTTTTCATTTTGTAAAATATTGCCACGTTCAATGGCATGCTTTACGGTATATTTAACATCAATTTCTCAACAAAAAAAAAACATTGAAGATTCTTGTTTGTATTGTATTGATTTTTCTTACAAGTACAATTCAGAGATATGAAGTAGGTACCTGGAGTTTAAATATGGCAATATTCGAGTTAATATTTGGAAAGCGTTCAACAAGTCTTTTCCGTCAATCGAAGATCATTCCGCTTCCTCTTGATCGATATAGATCAAACAGCTTACATTTTTATATGGACCATTATCCTTCCAATAATAATCGCCTGTTCAAATTCATTCAATAGTTTTACCCGTGATCTGATAACTAACAGATAAACAGACGATATAAAAAAAAGGTTTTGTTTATTCTTATTCAAAAGCTTCTCCGTATTATTTCCGAACATTTATGTCTAGAAGCTTTTTTTTCATCAGAACGTAAATAAAATACTATAAAAAGTAACTGTTCTATTGTTTTTTCAGTAAACTGTGGAAAACTAATATAAAAGTAAAAACTCGGTCACTTTAACCGCATAAAGTAAAGAATCTCGGTTAGATATGGCATAAAATAACTGGCATATTATAAAAATGCAAAGTCATAACGGAAGTAAGCGCGTCTGGAAACTGAGGAGAGTTTAGCTCCAGGACATCACGCAGTCTTCCCTCGGGCTCTAGTTTGAGTCAATTAAAAAGTACTGGAGCGGCTTGAATTAATCTTGGAAGTTGGCTCCTTAAGGCCCCTTCATACTGATACGTATTTAAAGAAGGGTACTGGTCATTGTTCAGATACGGGAGACCTCCTGGCTGAGATTACTTTGACTCTTGATTACACCTTCAGCTATTTGAATTAGAAGGCTAACTCGCAAACTCGAAGAGTTTCTTGACGATGAGATTGTTGCTTATAAGTTAAAGGGATATCACACATTGAGGAAAAAAAATAGTGTTGAACACTTGCGTCATGGCGGCAAGGTGGTGCGAATACAAAGTCCTACCATCTAGTCTGGGTTACAGTGTAAGTGATAAAAAAAACTTATGATCGCCTCTTGCGAGGTGCTCAGCAAAAAGGCTGTTTATCCTTAAAAATAATCATGGATCGAGAACACCTATGAAAGGACCCCGCACAAACCTTATGGATTTCGGTTCCCGGTGGATTCTTCTAAAATTTTGATGTATTGTACTTTTCATCGTTCTGATTAAAAGTCTCCATGGCCACAATGTAAAAAAGTTGTCAGTTTTCGAGCAAACCTCTTAAAAACCCCCCCTACCTAGAATTAACACGTTTTTGGGTTTAGCGAGGTTATTATTTATTTATTTTTATTTTTCACAAAACAAATGAATTTCAAAACACAAGTAAGTTATGACCTAACTTCCAACATACCTTCCAACCTGTACATCATGAACGTGTTACCAACATAAGCTACTCCTCAACAAAATCGTTAAGTCTACCAACTTCTATCCTATTTACAAAAGAATTTATACCAGTTTTTTTAATGAATTAAATAATAGTAAGAACTTTTTATGGAATTTCAATGTAGAGACACGTAAGAATTAAACATTTTTTTCCGATGATTAACGACTTTCTCTTATTAACAGCACGATACGACAGCATATTTAAACTTTATCGTAAATCTCCTCTTAAAAAAAAATATGAAGTCAATCTATTCGAGATTTGATTGGTCGAGAATATTTGTCATAGAGGGCGTCTTAGTATGACTGAGTTTAGGCGTGCCATTTGAATTGGTTCTCTTAATTATTATACTTCACAAATCAATATGTAATAATACACAAATGAAATAGAGAAGAAAGCTCTAATCTTGCTAAAAATCAAAAACGTATTAGTTCTAGGTAGGGGTACAACATATCAAATTTTAGACGAATCCACCGGGAACCGAAATCCATAAAGTTTGTGCGGCGTCCTTTATTGAAATGAAAAAATGAAAATTATTTATTTGCGGCATATTTTTTTTATGATAATGCACGGCAAACAATCAGACGGATTTCCTGATGGTAAGAAATTCACGCCGCCTAGAGACACCAAAGTTGGTAATGGTGCGTTGCCAACCTAAGGCCGGGATGTTAGGCCTCGAGCCTCCGAGTCGTTGCGAAACTCCAACACCTATTAGGATGTCACTGTGTTAGTGACGGTAAGCCTGTGCTCGCCTTTGTGTGTATGTATAGAATATGTATGTAAATGAGATGTCACTAAAATATTTAAGTATATCAACATATTCTACCATATTTTGGTGTGCAAATATTGTACTATTTATAAAAAAATATTATTTAATTACACATACCTTCTTTAAGTTTTAAGGCAATTATTTAAATTTATAACTAGTTTAGTTACTAATTACCAAACATTTTAAAACTATAATTTAATTTAACCCTAGCTACCGTAAACTACCACCGTTTCCAAACCAAGTCAGGAGAAGAAACGGCAAAACGAACTCCTCGTCAACCAGGACTTTAACCTACCTGCCTTGTACTACCACCGTTTCCAACAACAATAACAACAATTCGATTCAATGTAGTTTTTATTTAATTTTAGAGTATGCCAGTATGTTACATTTTTAAAAAGTAATTTTCCCTTGACATGAAGTTTAAACAAACGCCACAACACATCGAGGGCCCTATAACCGTAACTCATTAGGCAGTAGTCCGTACAAACTCATTAAGAGCCGTCTTAAATTCAAACGCAAGAAACTTTAAGCATGGAGAGCCGTTAACGAGCGCGGGTTCAATGCCGTGTCGCGTTTTTGCACAGAAAAAACTTTACGTACGTATGAAAGTTCCCCAATTTATTTCTTTTAATGGGCAGTGCATCATATTGGCCAGTGGGTATGATACGTTACATGCGGAAATGTTGGGATTTTTACGATGACCGACCTTTGATCCATTTTTTTTACTTTTTATAAATCATGTCTGTATTTGACCTAATAAAAAAAATTAGGACTGGAGACATCTTGGTTCGAACCAGAGTTTTGCCTGAAGACACGAATAAAGCGACTTCTTCAAAAACATAGCTGGATCAATTAATCGCCCGTAAAACATACTACACAATAAATTTCATAAAAAACCGTTGGAGCCGTTTTCGAGGTTTCAAAAATGTTTATATACGAGAATAGCGCGTTTAAATGGATTAGATATATTGTATATGCTATGACAGCTACTGATGTACCCAAGAAGCAAAATAGCAATTGGCGTAATGTAGTTTTACCGATTTAGTAATAAATAAAGTTAATTTGGTATTACAGTCTGTATCACATTGTAATCAAGACTGTAATACCAGGTTTAATCTTGAATTACTTTAGTCCATAATTATTAATAAGGCAGTTGGTGTTATTATCAAGACATTCCTACCACAATAATCGATGATAAACATTACAGACTTGTAGAATAAATTCACTTAGAGACATTTTCATCGTTAAAAATGTATGCAATTGTGATCTACCTGTAATTTTTTTTCTCGCAACCAGTCATATGGTGTGTATTGTCACCGTTAGTTACTAAACGCGCAAGAGCAGTTAATGAGGGCCTTAACATCTTTGACAAGTTACTACAACGTTGATGAAGTCGAGAACTATACCTAAACGAATATCCACATGAATCTGTATAGAATTAAGTGAAGCATTTGTGATATTTTTTTCTCTCATACAAAACTAACTTCATATCACAATAAAATGAAAACAGCAAAAACAGTTAAGTGACCTATATTGTATATACCTTTGGTTAGAATTAAACGAGAAAACCTTAACTGCATGTGACAAAAAGAAGTCGCCCGCAGCCCATTTCCCGTGCGGTGAATGCGTTCCCATTGTTTCGCCGTTACTCCAGGAGCCGCGGCCTGGCCGACGTTCGTTACTGCGGAATATATTATCCACTTTATCCACCAGGTTGATCCGACAACTTACCTGGGAAACAATTGACATTCATTTTCAGCTCTGTAACGTTAATTCGGTTTAGGCTTGATTAACACGTACCACGACACAACGTCAGAACGACAGAAGTTGGTCAAGTAATGGTTACTTGTGAGTAATCTCGTTGCAGCTTAGTGCAGTTGCGTTGTTGCTCAGATGCAGCTACAAAGTGCAGATAGACATTTTGCCACCGGCATTCTTAGAGGAAACACATCAAAGTAATTTCATAGAATCCCAAGAGGAGATTTTATTGATTTGCAATGCGTTTGAGTTGAGTTGCGTTGTAGCAATTACTCACGTCGATATTGACTAAAATATGGTACGTGTAAATTCTACTATTCATTTTCAACACAAAATCGCACCCAAACACGTGGTGTGATAATGGTGTGGTTGTGATACGTGTAAAACACATCTGAAAATTTATGACGAGAGTTATGATACCTCATTATTTGAACGCAACGAATAATTGATATATTTATTAGTCAGTTATCCTGATACTGCTACGCAATCCTGTGATTCTCACAATAGCTACGATTATTATTTTGTTTTGTGATTTTTTATGGCGCACAAGCAGACCACCGTCCAGCACTCGGCCGACTAATGTCGCCAACAAAAAAAGAACTAGCACAAAAGAAACGTTTTGATTGCTTTAACCTTAGCCTTTACCTGGATTTCGGTAGAATTATATTAGCGGCAATTAAAAAGATAAGTTAAACTGTAAGTTTTTTTTGTTATACATAACGCCTATTACGCTGAAACTAACATTCAAATTGTTGTTTATCTTTTCATTTAGACTTTTGTGGAGGTAAGATGTTGAATGTATTGTAAGAGAAACTAACGCTAGATTCTAGAACAAATATTGTACGCTAAATTAGTTTTCTCCCATTGGCATAGAACTTGAAAATAAACATTGACTCTGGGAAGTTTCTCCGGTTTTAAGTACACTTTACTATAGAGTTTATATTAACAATACCTAACTGACGACTACTTAATTAATACAGTGTAAACTTGGTAATTACTTTTTAATCACTCAGATAAAGCAGATGTTTTGTAAAATCTATTAATGTAGGATTTTATACATATACAGTAAAATGTCCTGATAAATTTCGGGAGATAAGAAATACGAATCAAAGTTGTTTGGCATTGACCAGCTGAGACAGAGAGAACGTGACATTGACAAACTAAATGTCATAGGCTACTGTGTTGGTGGTGAATACACATATCTTACCCTCACCCGGATCCCCTTTTCCAATAAATAATAAGGTAATATTTTAACATTATTTATTGTTAGAAATCTAACAAACACACAGACTGCGGTAAAAATATAAAATTAGAAGCAATAGTATTTCTGGTTATCGATTTTATGGGTGCAAGAATAGGAAAGGTGGTGGAGCTGATCGGGACAATCATCAGGTGATAGACACCTGTCCTGACTATGCACTTACGGAATAATCCTATTAATATTATAAATGCGAAAGTTTGTAAGTATGGATGTATGGATGTTTGTTACTCTTTCACGCTCGAATGGCTGTACGGATTTGTCTGAAATTTGGAAGACAGATAGATTGTGACCTGGATTAACATATAGACTATTTTTAATCCCGATCGCACCCCGGGTTTCTGTGAAAACGCGAGCGAAGCCGCAGGTAGCAGCTAGTCTTTCATAAAGTTGTCTCGTCGCCTACTACTGGTGTCCGAAAAAAGGCTTAAAAAAACTACAAATTCGTCATTCCACCCGGACAAACATTGCAAGTTAAATAAAAGCTTGAAACAAAATGCTATGGGAATGGAAATAATTTATATAAAATAACGATCATGTGAACTGGTCGTCTGTCAGTATACGCGCCGCAAGTGTCGCAGGCCGCATCAATCGGCTTCTGCCAATCGGGTCACAATCATGGGCACAATGAATGCGCAATTGTGTGTATGGCAGTTCCACTCGGTCAAAGTCGCAGGCAACAGCTAAATAATTTCTAAAAATTCACAATCTAAATATACTTAAATATTGCGTATAAAATATTTACAGTTTACGGGAGTTAGAGTAACACATCACACACAAACACAAACACATTTTGCAAATATTTATTTTCTTCAAAAATAATGAAAAATATTCGGTAGACACCTTTGTGTTACTTTCCATACAAATTATATATTCCTAAGACGGCTGACGTGCTCGCGCTCCGGTGACGATATATATTTTGTAATATCTGGAATATTAGCACCCTCCTCACGGAGTAAACACAGCTACAATACGCATATTATCCTCCTTTCTAAGGGGCAGATATTAGCATAAAACTTTACTTAAAAATATTCGAAGATTTCTTCGCAGGCCTCAGCACGCGGGGTAACTGATGTAACAAACAAAATAGCCTGTCTCCTTATGAGAATTCTAGCTTTCAGTTAATGGGAAATTGAAAAAAATATAGTTTAAAAATAATAATTGCTGGAAAGATAAAAAAATATATTCTAGAATCTAGAGTTTAAAAGTTAACCAACCAAAGATTGCCAACAAATCGCACCGTTACAAGTAATAAATTATAGAATAGTTATTGGTTGATGCCCATATCTGAGTATGTTGGTGTGAACCGACCATTAACATTTACAATGTCTAAAAAACGACTTTCCTTTAACAGACCATTGTTTTGCATAAATATTTGTGTAACATTTATCACTAAATTTACAATTAAATACAAACTAGAACAGTCTACAGATGCAGATGTGATCCTTGTTGTTTTATAAAATAAAGAAGGTGCACCGTACCGGGTCTATATAGAATTTCCGAGGAACAAACGCGATGACCTGGAACACTGTTCTGTAACTTTGATGCATCGATCCCACCTTACGCTGTCTTATTTTATGTTGCAATATTAAAAAACGGATTTTAAAATAATGAAATCGTACTTTGATATTTCGAGAGAATTTTAATTTTACATTTTACGTACACTATTTAAATTATGTGCTTCGGCTATACAAACAATTACAAAGTGCGATCCATATAATATGTTCATGCCCATATCCCCGAAAAGATAGGGAGAGGCACAACCCACGACTAGCCGAAGACACTAGATCCCACAATGTGATAGGTGGCAAGCATGTCGCTAAGCGGGCACATATCCAATCCCGGGCAAAGTTATTTTTATTAGAAAACTAGCTGTTACCCGCGGCTTCGCCCACTATAAATTGAGACGTAAGCTATCCTATCTTTCAAGTTAGGTCAAACTGCACATGTTGTGTAAATTTGATTGAAATTGATTAAGTAGTTTAGGAGTCAATCGCGGACAAACAACGTGACACGTAATTTATATATATTAAGATTGAAAATATGCAGTTTCTGTTGCCCAACATGGCGATCGAACCTAGGTATGTATTATTCTTCATTTTTTCTTTGTAAGAGCTTTGTAACGTGAGTTCAGCTAAAAAACTTAACCTGAAAATCGAACTCGAGCCCTCATATTGTAGTTAACGGTAACACCGGACCACTAGATCTCAGAAGCGATAGCGTTATATACCTTATATATTAAATAAAGAAAAAATGTTAGAGTAAACCATAAATAAGCGCAAGTGTAATCAAGTATAATTTACGAGCACGTTTCATATCACGCGAGACATTCGTCAGGCTTGTCGGGACGTCTCGGAAACCACCTCAAGTCAAGGGGAGCCGCTGACTACTTATTGGGTAGCTGTCCGCTGCTTTTCCACCAACATCTACTTGACATTCGTAAATAATACTCCTATTAACATAGTCAACCTGAATGCAGTGAATAACGAGACTGTAGTAAAAATAGTGTAAAATTATCAAAACTATTCAAACTGAAGTAAATCATATAAAATATAAACATTATTGGTTAGTATACTTACATACATTAATATACATTTATGTTACAAGAAGAAGAATTCTTAATCTTATTATTATCAATAGAATTTCTTATTATTGTTATATTTATTATGTGCGGACACACACTCGCGTACACTACTTTATAACAATTTTATATACTTGCACAAATGGCCCAAAAACCCGACCACAAGATTGTGACATCTGCAATATCTATGGTGTCTAAAGGCCACTTTTATCTCTTAACCTAAGCAGTGCTATGGACTTGTTCACTATCTTAACACACACATTGTTTTCCAACAATTCAAATCAAGATGTCAAACAAGCCAATAAAAAACAAATGGCTGTCTAAAGGTCTTTTAAAATGTTGTAAAGTAAAACGTCAGTTGTATTTAAATTATCGTTATTCCCAATTTAACAAAAAGGGAAATAAGATGAGTTACATACGTTATAAAAAGGTATTATCTAAGTGTATACTAGAATCTCTGAAACAAGCATCGTTAAAATATATTGAACAGCCTTCTAATAAGTGTAAAGCTTCATAGGATATAATTAAAGTACATTTCAAAATAAAATGTCTAAAGAAGATATAGAACAAATTAAAATAAATAACTGGATATACACTGATGCTCAAGAAATTTCTAATCATTTCAACAAGTTCTTTATAAATCAGACTAAATCTTGTTATGAAAGTCAGGCTTGTTCCACAAATAGCATAAAATCTCTTAATTTGTCTAATCATAATAAAACTATGTTTTTGACACCAGTTGATCAGCATGATTTAGTTAAGGTTATACATGAAAACATATTACAGTGTCAAAGATTTTCTTGTAGATAAGAATAAATAATAAAGTATTTCTAATATGATTGGTTGCCGGGAGGTTGTTTTGCCGTTTCTTCTCCTGTCTGGCAAGGTTTCGAAACGGTGGTAGTTAACGGTAAATAGGGATAAATTAATTTACATTCTAAAAATTATTTGTATTAATAAATAATCATGTAAAAAATACAGTGTGTAGATAGTAACTAAATAATTAAAATTAGTAATTTGATTAAAACCTATTAAAATATTTGCACACTACAAGTTGGTAGAATATGTTTGAACGCTGAAATAATTTTGTAACATCTTTGTAACATTCATATTCCGCAAATAAATATTTTTTATTTCTTTCTTTCATAGAAAAACGTAATTATAAAAAATGAAAAGGCTACGTAACATTTAACTTGATTCCCAGTCGGCTACTGACGAACGTGTTTTCTTCGTTTATACAACAGGTTATAAA
>NJDC01058137.1:0-20207 GCA_002245475.1 Calephelis virginiensis | reverse complement strand
ATTTATAGAAATTTATCCCAAGCACAGGGCAAGTGCTAAAATAAAAATACGTTACATGTATTGAATTTAACTCCGAAGTAAGCAAATTATATGGTTGTGATATGGGATACCAGAATAAATTTAATATACACCCAGAACCGGAAATGCGGACATCTAAATGCTTATCACACAAATGCCTACCCCTGTCGGGAATCAAACCCGAGCCTGGCGGTTGATTGATGTAGTTAGGTATGGACGCTAGCCACTCGACCAACGAAGCGGCATTATTTTTAAAATCATACTTTTAAAAAATACTCCTTTATAAAAATATTAAATTGTTATTTTGTGAAATAAAACTAACTTTCCTGTCTACTCGTCCTGTCTTCGTTTTACGAAATGTAGTTGTGAAAATATTAAAGAACGTCTTCTGTATCATAAAACTGGTATACATTTACTTGAACACTTGGTGGAATTTCAATGTACACTATAAATAATTTTCTATTTGCCACAGTATGAAATATTTCTAAACCAGTTATTGTTTTCCACTCTCGAGTGTAGGTTGGCCTGAAGCCTAAGGTTAGTTTACTTGCGAATAACGACCTACGACCTTAATGGCCACTTGCACTTTCCTGGGTTAAGTATTGAACACTGAATTAGCGCCTAACTATAGCTAAATCACCTTACATTTACCAGTAACTCAATATTAAATGTAACCCGGGATCGTGCAAGTGACTCTAAGATTTTAAAATCCTACGATTAGCTACGCACCGTTGTAGTCGTTTGTGTCTATAGTCAACGTGTATTTGTTATATGTAGAGAGGAATTATACGCCTTCTTTCAATTTGCCAAATGAAGAGATCTGAGACAAAATGAAACTAAATCTAGAAACGTATTTGCTTTTCAATATTGAAAATCGTAGAGCATAGAAATACTGAAATAGGAGGAAGAAGTTATATTTGTGGAATATGTTGGGTACAAGCTTAATGTCTTCGATTCCAAGCTATCTAATTTCGTCGATTTCCTCGTTGTCAAAATTTACGATAGTAATCTAAGGAAATACTACGGAGATGAAATTTTCTTGAAGAAAATTTCGTAAAGGACTTCGGAAAAGGTTTTGTATTATGATTTATTTTGTTCAGAAAATTGGGAAAGGTGCAGTCTTTATTTCATTCATATATTAATTATATTGTTTGCTGTCCACGGCTTCACCAGAGTTTAAAAGTTTATGCTCTGGATATTTTTACATATTTTCCAGTTTTAATTAAACTTTAAGTGCTAAAATTTATGAAAATCTGTCTAGCCATTGTAACTCAAAAGTGTAACATAATAAACATTCACGCTTTGGCAAATTATATAAAATACTAACTGTTTATCTGTGACTTTATATGTAGAACAGATTTCACTTTTTTAATTACATTCGAGTACATACCTATTATCAAGTTTTATCAAAATTAGCCTAGTGGTTTAGTCGTGAAAGCTTAACAAACAGACGTACTTTCGTATGTTTGTAAATGAGTTTTCAAAGTTTGCTGTAAAATTATACAATACTGACTGTTTCCCCATTTCCCCACAACTCACCATTTCGCCAGTGTCGACAAGATTTTCATACAATCTTTTTTTAGATTTTTTTTTAAAGAACTGAAAAAAGGATCATATATTTGAGCGTATGTTTAAATTATGTGTGAATGAAGTATAAGTAACTGAACCAGCACACAAATTTCTCAAAATAGCACTTTGAATTTCTAACAAATATTGAAAAACACAAAGAAGGACTTAGAAAAGAAAAAAATTACCTCACTCAAATAAAATTTGTTTTAAATTTGAAACCAGACTTGTCCGGAATAGCTAAGGGCTTTTTAAATAAAATCAATATAAATAGTTCCGCATTTGTACGAAAGAAGCCGCAAATAGGTACCGGTGTCGATTCTGTTTTGTCACTTGTTAAGAAAACTTAATAGTTGTCATAAGAGTAAAAACTACATATCAGCTATTATTCTCTATTATCTGCCAACTCGGGATTAAAATGTCTGAAGTTAAATGCGACGGTTCAGAGTTCTGGTGTTGGACTTGACTTTCTGAGGATTTGATCCTCAAGTAGGGCCCTAAAAGAAAACTTTGAAGTGAAAACTTCTTTAGCGGCGTTGCGCACTTTTTTTGGAATGGGTAAAAACTTCTAATTTCGCGTCAGATCGTCAGAACGTAAGACGGCGCACTGCGCATGCGCGAACAAGACGGCGGCGCAGGTCGCTTGCGCGAGATCTAAACTAAAACGTAGATTCATTGCTTTTTTATATTGCTTAAATATTTCCGAACAGTATAGGATTCGCAATGGATAATACCGGTACGAGTGAGTGTAAAACAATCGCAAAAGCTACTGCGATTCGCCCTCCCGGTCCCGGGATCGATTCCCGGGTCGGGCAACAAAAAAACTAGATATTGTATATTTTAAATTTTCTAAAAAAAATAATGTTAGATATGTGCCCGTTTGGCGATAGGCTTGTCACCTATCACATTGTGGGACTTAGTGTCTTCGGCTAATCGTGGGTGCCTTGGTTGTGCCTGTGCCTACCCTTTCAGGGATATGGGCGTGAAGATACCAAATAGTTGTACTGTAAAGTGAAAACTGTTTCTTGCTTTAAATACTTTGCAGTTATTACTTTAGTAAAACATCTTTTAATTTGTTTGCGACTTGTAGGCGTATTTATATTATAGTTTCTCAGTTAATAGAAATTACAGTACAACATTGTGAAGAAGTTTAGCTGTTTTCGAAAGTTGTAAGTAGGTAAAGTTAAATCGATATACCTACACATATATATTATATTGAATTGAATTATTATTATTATAAACTATTTATTGTACACAACAAAAATTACAGAAAATTAAGACTAAAATAAAAGTAAGTACAAAGGGCGAGCTTATCTATAATGAATGAAATTTCTTCCAGCCAACCCATATTATGTATGTGCGAATTATGTAGGTATAAGTATAAGTTTGAAAAAATAAATATTTCATTATATTTTATCTCTATTTTAACTGGCCGAGGCAAATTATGAACTGGCCGTACTAGTACTCGTAGGTAGAGCATTAAAGTTTCATGGTTTAGCACAGAGTACTAATAAGTAGGTACTAATACATTTGCGCATGTGTACTAGTACATTGTACGGATTGTATGATTACAGTGCGAACCCAAAAATATCCGATTAAGCACAAGACTATTGTATTATACCACATAAATGCCACCTATCACATTGTGGGACTTAGTGTCTTCGGCTAGTCGTGGGTGCCTTGGTTGTACCTCTGCCTACCTCTTCGGGGATATGGGCGTGAAGATATTTACTTATAAATGGTAGAACTTTCATACTAATAATTAAAGGAATTCGTCCAAAACTATTCCCTAACCATTCCAAAATATTAAAAAAATGCACAACGTTAATATTCAAGTTTTCACTTCTGCCGGCACTCCAAAAATGCAACCCTACTTTTTTTCAATTTTATATTTAAAGCAACGTTACTCGTGATAAGGTATGTATTTTGCCACCTATCACATCGTGATACTTCAGCTAGTTGTGGGTGCCCTGGTTGTACCTTTACCTACCTCTTTGGGGAAGCGGGTCCGAAGATATATGGCAACACACCTATAACATATTATATAACATATATGGTATTATATACGTGTACCAGCCATCCTACCCTGTAAACAAGAAAAAGGCTGAGGTTCTGACGCCAAGAATAGAGCGATATCAATCCAGATAGGCAACCATAAGCTCTAACCAATGCCATTTCAATAAAACTACTTAATTGTCATCGGAGAAAAAACAACCTTATTCTATATGTTATAAAGTTGCTTTTATTAGTGGACATTTGGTAAAATGGAAACAATACTGCTATATGCCCTTATGGTAAGGCCCCAGGCTAAACGTTGCATAAATTTACCCACTTAAAGTAGTCGCGGTGGTAGTACCAAAAACTAGTTTACTTTATCTTTAGATTACAAGACGATCAAAGAAGCCGTATTTGCTTTAGTAATAGAATTTACTCTATGTGCCGTCGGTAAATTGTAAATTTCCATTATATACATATTCTTTGAGATAACAAATCATTTTTATATGCCATAACCTTTTCTTGAATACAACAAATAAACTAAAACTAATTTTACACGCAATACTATACAAATTGAATCTAACCCTAAAGCAAAGTATATGCTTGTGTTATGGGTGTTACTCAACGATTCTAATACATATAAATACTTAAGCAGATTCCAGAATAAATTTAAACAACACCCGGACCCAAAAATGCAGACATCTAAAGGTTCATTAATGCCTGTCCCTGTCGGGAATCGAACCCGAACTTCGCGGTCAGTCGATATAGTTAGGCCTGTACTCTAGCCACTCGACCAACGAGGCAGTCAAATAAGTTCATTTTCAACAGAATCAGCTCCAGTATAACCATCAGATTAGTTTCCAAATCCTATTTATATGAGTTCATATACCGGGTCATTTAATGCGTATAATGAGCTATCCGAATATTGGATTTCACTTATGGGAATAGTGAAACGATTATTTGCTATATGTCGGGCAGTTGGATTCTTGTTGTTGAATGGAAATTACTATTTGATTGTATGTGTGACTATTAAACTAGACACATTGAAAAACAATACATAATTGTAATGTATATAGCACATTTAGATTTATTTATTGTAATTAGTTCTGGAGTATCGCTGCTGTGGTCTAAAGCTCTGGTGTTGGACTTGGCTTCATAAGTCTATATTATCGCCTCTGTGGTCTAGCGGTCCAGGAGTTGGACTTCTTGAGACCCCGGGATCGATTCCCGGGTCGGGCAACTAAAAAGAAAATGTGGTTCTTCTACTTTAAAAATGTTGCTCGGGATTGGATATGTTCCCAGTTGACGATAGGCTAGCCACCTATAACATTGTGGGACTAGTGTTTTCAGCTAGTCGTGGGTGCCCTGGTTGTGCATCTGCCTACCCCTTCGGGATATGGGCGTGAAAATACTTTATAAGAGTTTTATCCCCAAGTAGGGCTATAAAAAGAAAATGTATTTTTTTGCATTTTTCTATTAAGACGTTGCCCTATATGCCCAGTTGACGATTATTTACCCAACTATCGTGATTAATGCTTTCGGCTAGTCTTGGTTGCTCTGTTTCTACCTCTAGCTACCTCTTTGGGATGCGTGAAGATACTCCCATGTCTAATGTAAGGTGCATATATTTCTTAAGTTTTTAAGAACACCTTCCTGCTATATCTCGCTGACTCTCCTTTCATTCCATAAGGTTACATGGAAGAGATCGGTGATTTGGCGATATCATATATCTATATACACGTTATACATAAAATTAATCATTATCAATAGCTCTTACATATAATAAAATTAATCATTTTCAATAACTCGAGACATTTGTATAAATTTTAAAGAAAGAAAAAATTTCGCCCCAGACAGGATTTGAACCTGTAACCTTTCGTCTCAAGCCGACGAATGCTCTAACCAATTGAGCTACTGAGGATTCAAGTCCCGTGGCGAAATTTTTAATTCCTTTCTTACCCGTTAACGCGGCGTTTCTTTAAAATTTATAGAAATTTAACCCAAGCACAGGGCAAGTGCTAAAATAAAAATACGTTAAAAAAACTCTAGACATATATCCCTATGATGATCCGGGTGAACTGTGTATACCATTTGCTTCCTGCCAGGCAGCTATTGAGAGGCGACCAAATGTTAAAGGGGTCATAATCGTAAAGGCCACTGATGGTAAAGACCTGTTCAGTGAATTACCTATTTAAAATGAACCGCTTTGCCCATTCTTGCTATAATGGCACTATCATATTCCGGTGCGAAGATTAGGGTAACTAATAGACTTAAAAAATATCCCTAATACTTCGTCATAGTGTAGCAACACACCTGTAACATCTATGGTATCTATAGACCACGGTTTGTGGTAACCACCTTGACAGCTGTATGCTAGTTCATTATCTTATCTCATGAAGAAAGCCACTTAACAGACGAACAGCAAAATTTTCGAATGGTATTTTATTGTTTTAGCCTATGCACGTAAATAAAGGTGAGTGAATTAAAATTCTCGGGGCTAAACAAATTATGCGAACTCCGCGTTAAAAATTCTACGTTTGAGGTACGAGTACAATTAAGCTTAGTAATTCGGTTAAAGCAATTTCAGTGAATTAGTAGAATATTTCGGGACAATAGTGTACGCTTAAAGGTCTAAATTTGACCCGACTTAAATTAATCTGTTCTATTGTCTAGTGGTTCAGTGTTCTTGTTGACTACATGAGGTTCTAAGTTCGATTTCCAAGTCTGGCATTTTAAAAATGTGTTTTTTCAGTTTTCGAATACACATAACGTTAGCTCGAGATTGGATAAGTACTCGTACATGTAAAGACAATCGCTTAATCGTGGCTACCCTGGTTGTTCCTCTGCCCACCTTTTTTTTTAAATGATATTGGAAGGCAAACAAGCAGATGGATTTCCTGATGGTAAGAAATTCCCGCCGCCTAGAGACACCAAAGGTGGTAATGGTGCGTTGCCAACCTGAGACCGGGATGTTAGACCTCGAGCAAAAGTATGTATATATATATATATATATATATATATATGTGGTAAATCTATCGCCAACTGGCCACATACCCAGTAGTCCTGGGCAACGTTGTTATTAGAAAATTCAAAGAATATGTTTTAATCTACCGGACCCGGGAATCAAAGCGGAGACCTAAGATAGCCAATGCGTCGACGTTGCCTATCGGACCACTAGACTATAGACCCATAAGAAACGAAATTAAAAAAAGACTATTTAACCCTAATCCCTTAACACATTTAAATTATTAAAACCTAAATATTTAAGTCTCTAAAATCTACAAACATTTGTCGTCCTATTAATAAACATTTGTAAGGCAACGTTTAGTATAAATCTAAAATTTTGAATAAAGCTAAGCAACTTGAGCTCTATAAACTAAGGTGACTGAAAAATATCAGCATGAGAAGAACAAAGACGCTGATATTAAAAACAATGCTGATTATCAGTTAATGCTGATGCTGTTATATTATACTAGTATTATTATATATGTTGACAAAAAATTTCAAACTCATCAAACTCCACTTTGTGTAACACTCGTCACGTTTGTATCTAATCACTAATCCATTCTTTTTCTACATTCGTTCCGCCCGAATGATTTTTGGAACGAAGTTCCTTATTGCGCGTTGTGAAAGGAGGCTAGACGGAAAAAAATCTTACGAAAAGTTGTCACGACACTTTTTGCTATAGTAAGCTATTGTAAGCTTTGCGGATTTCGCATGTTTGTTTTTATTTATTTTTGGAATTTATTTTTTTATTTTTAGTTATTATTATTGTTATTTTTTATGTTTCTCTGTCTGTCTCTCTCTTTTTTTCGTGTTTCTCTGTCTCTCTCTTTATTTATTTTTTTTCATGTTTCTCTGTCTGTCTCTCTCTATGAGAGAGATAGAGATTACTAGAGATTGATAGAGATTGAGAGAGAGAGGGGGGGGGAGAGAACTTCGTTCCATCCGGGTGTCCCTTGACACCTCTCAGGTTTTTTTTAAGTCAAAAAGTTACTGCTCTAAATCAAGAACAATTTTTGCCGTTTCATGTTCCAAATACTTGGGAAATAAATTGAATACCATATATTTGCTTATAGTTTTGTTTGACTTGCTACATTGTATCACAAAGTAAATATAATCTGATTATTGTACTTTGGTTATGTACCAATACAATTTTCGGGGCCCTTTTCTTTATAAGGTAAAGAAAAGGGCCCCGAAAATTGTATTGCTTTAAACGCTACACAGTTATTTTGAATTTAAAATATATATTTAAACAAATCAAAAGTGAATTAATTTCAGTACTTTCTGTTAATTAAATGTGGACTTTTCTAACTTTTTTCGATATGAAATCTTTTACGTCTTCTACAATGTGGACCTTTTTCAATACATCATTTTCAATTGCCAGTATTGACAATAAATTTAAGCTGTTGATGCTCGAAGATAATTTTTCAATAATTTTAATTTTGAAAAATTTCGTTCTCCGGTCACGTTTGTTATCATCAAACTTGTATAATTTGCAATGCTATTTATAAAATTTGTAAACGTTGATTGAACCATGATACTAGATGGTTCTGTATGGTTAAAATGTTACATGTTTAAAAAAAAGAATAGTATTGTTGATTATCATTTTCGGTCCATAAACCTTATTTTTGCGGACTACAGTGGGCCCCTAGGCAGTTGCCTACTCTGCCTAAAGATTTAATTTAAACAAGTTGTTTATATATTTCATTTACAACCCCGTTGTCTTTAATAAGTTTTAACATTCTACAACAAAGTAAAACTAAATATAATCTGCTGACTGTACTTTTATGATACTCATTTGGTTACATAATCTTTATTGTTTGTTTATTTAATTTTAATAAGTTGTTTTGATACAACTGTTACAACTTGGATTCAATTTTTTGTTTTCCAATTAAGGAAGTTATTTAACAGTTTATTAAAAATTAAATGTAATGTTATGTTGTCGCCTCTGTGGTCTAGCGGTCCGGGTGTTGGACTTGACTGCATGAGGTCCTGGGTTCGAATCCCGGGTCGGCCAACATAAAGAAAATTGGATTTTTCCAATTTTCTAATTAAAAAAAAAAGTTGGTCGGGATTGGAAATGTGCCCGGTTGGCGATAGGCTTGCCACCTATCAATTGTGGGACTTAGTGTCTTCGGCTAGTCGTGGGTGTCTTGGTTGTACCTCTTCCTACCTCTTCGGGGATATGGGCGTGAAGATACTTTTTTTTAATGTAATCGCTTTACAATAATTTTAATTTTTGTTTTTTTTTTGTTTGGCTCTTGGATTTACAATTCTGCTACTTGTTTCTTTATTAATTATTTTACTCTTGTTTTTTTTGTAGTTTTATGATATTGGAAGGCCAACAAGTAGACGGATATGGTCGTAAGCCCACGGATATGGCCTCCGGATACGGTTGTACGGTCGTGGATACATTTTTTTTCATAATCTCCTACATGGCATTTAAAGTACCTAAATTACAAAAACTTCTGGAACAGAATTAAATCTTTTTCCTTCATCTCCTTGAAATTTTGTCGCATCTGTCTTATTAAAAATATAATCTTAGTGAGTCGGATATTGGGATTAGATGTTAAAAACTTGTAACATTTAAGATTCAGATGTCAGATTGGTTGACATTTTATGTGTCTGAAAGGCAGATGAGGACAAGGATTTGTTTCCTTATTACGAAAAATATGTGTCATCTATACCTAGATATTATGGTCTCCATGTTGGCCCAAGTCTTCTGCGTAGAATAGACCTTCTTGCCAGGGAGCTAGTGAAAGACGAGCACAGTTTTTTAGGGTCCACTAGCGGTAAGGATCTACTGTCTTACCTATTCCTGCCGCAATAATGACATTGCCACCGGAGGTTAGGTTAGCCAGTAGACTAGGTCCAGACACAAGACAACAAGGCATCAATATGATGTCTATAGGCCACGATTGTCCATCAAGAGAGTAGTCTTATGTCATAATGTCATAAAAGATAAGGGTAGTAACTAGTGATTTGTCGACGTGTATCTTATTTTATTTTCATTTCTTTTATGTTATTTATGTAATTCGGACTCGGGGCCTCAGGTTGGCAACGCACCATTACCATTCTTGATCTCAATATGTGTAATCTATAGCAAAATTCGTTTCAAAACCCTTACTGAAGAATTTTACCTAATAATTTGTTTTTTTATTTCAGTACCGTAATAAACTGAATGAACAGCAAAACGGCAGGTTATCAGCACAGCGAGCAGCACTTGGCGCTAGGCAAGAGGAAATGAGAAGCATAGACCGTCGAGTCTCCGAACTACAAGCCAGACTATTGAGAAAGCGAGCTCTGAATAGACAACTCGCTGCCGCCCACCGTCAACCTCAACAAAGGTAAAATTAATAACATTTTTAGACCTTGATATCAATTTGAAAAATGGCCAACTTACACTCTGAAGGTAAATGTTGGAAGTTTTATCTAAGGTTTCTGAATAGAAGACAAATTCCCAGATATTTTTAGTAGAAATCTAACTAGCAATAAGTTAAGGTGATATTTCTAAACATATGGCTTCGGACAAGGAAAGAGTAATAGCACCTTAAAGATTGCCAACTCTTAAGCCAAGTATCAGGGACTTCTTATACGAGGTTGTTCATCATCGTTGTTGTGTGGATGTTCTTGAGCCCCGTTGATCCACTAGGCGATCCGGGTTGGGATGCACCGCCCTACGTATTCCTGTCGCCATAATGACACTGTTATGTTCCGTTACGGAGGGTAGGGGTACCGTTAGACTAGGCCTTACGTTCTGGACACTGGTCAGCAACGCACCAATTACATCTATGATAAGTACTGTATAGGCTACGGTTAACTCTTACCATCAGAAGCGCTTCTTCGCGAACTCTTTTAAAAAGACGACTTACTATCTTGTTATCTTGTTTGTAACGTATTCCATACAAACGTATTTCGCCTTTAAGTATTCGTGAATTTTTTCTGTGTTTTTTCATCCATATTAGTTTAGTGTTTACTTCGAGTTTAATTAAAACTTACAACTGACAGCAAAACTAGGCTATCCTGATTATTCTTCCACAACATTACCCACTGTTTTAATTATTAAGAATCATTTCTTAATAATTAAAACAGTGATATTCATAAAATTTAATAAACTAATATTGATCCTCATTAAAATGTACAATTATACAAAATCTTATATTTAAAATTCCCGCGTCACAATGTTAGTTACCGTACTCCTACGAAACGGCTTAACCGATTTTCACCAAATTTTATAAATCATATTCAGTAGATCTGAGAATCGGCTACTATCTATTTTTCATACCTACCCCTAAGTGATAATTCACCCCAATTTTTTTACTAAAATCATAATAAAAAAATAGCAGAACAACGTCTGTCAGGTCAGTCATAACATAATAGCTTGTGATGTAATTATATTGAATACAGTCCGTTTCTCCTAGAAATAACGTTGCTTATAATAATCAGGGATAATATCGGCTTCTAACGGTAAAAGAATTTTAAAATTCAGTCCAGTAGTTTCAGAGCGTATTCAATATAAACAAACAAACAAGTATTTTCTCTTTTTAATATTAATAAATAAATATTCTTGGACAAGTTAGACACATTGAATCTTACCCCACAGTAAGCAAAATATATGCTTGTGTTATGGGTGTTAACGATTCTAATACATAGAAATACTTAAATAGATAACAGAATAAATTTAATAATCACCCAGACCCGGAAATGCAGATATCCAAATGTTCGTCACACAAATGCCTGCCCCCGTCATATAAACACTAAAGTATATAAACATATAGACATATAAACACTAAAAACGTTAATATCAAATTTTTGTTACCTTGTATTTTTTCCAATTAGCGAAATTCTGCAATTCCTACCCTTACGTACTTTTGTCCGAACAACAAAGACGTTAAAAGTTTCAGAGCTCTCCTCTGCCCCTAATTAACTTTCTCGAAGTATTTCATTCGTGCAATTACTTATTTTCTTTGGATATTTCCTACTGTGAGATCCAACTAGTCTAGGACTCATTCTTAACGAGAAAACAAACTTCTTATAACTCGAATAGCAAAAACATTTGTTTTATTCAAGAGATCGTAAAAATGTCTGTGATTTATTATTGTTAGTAGATTTTATTTGCAATCTTGTTTTGTAATTAAGACGGCTTTCCGTAGTAAATACGAAATACTAATAGACTGACTGACTGACTGACTGAGAATGTATTAGTATTTAAATAAAGTTGAAATGACTGTTGAGTGAATGAATATTTGAATAACCGCTTTTTATATACTTATAATACAATACAATAACTCTTTATTATGCACCAAATACAGAGAAATTACAAATACGTACATGAAATAAAACTTAAACTAGTTATAAGACACTTATCCAAGGGCGGATCCAAGGGGTCATGGGGGTAACGACCCCCCCCCCCGGGCAAGGTCCGAGCTAAGTCAAACAGTACAATTATTAAAATTATTTATTTATATTATTTTTAAAATCGAAAAAAAAACTATTATACAATTCAAATGATTGCTTTAGATTTTTTTGTTGTGTGTACTATGCGAACCTAAGATTATCGACCCGAGACCCAAAAGAAAAAAAAGAGTAAAGAGGAAGCTAGGCTCGCATGGATCGTGACACTGGGCACCCGATACTCCCTGCCGACCTTGCAAGAGACTTGGCGTAAAAATAAGTATGTCATACGTTCCTAAGTCATTGATTGTTATCGAAATAGCTAGAACAATTTACAACGCTCAAGTTGTAGCAATAAACGAGGAACATAGGCATAGGTATTTATACGTACTGAAAATTATCCCATGCAAAAAAGTGAATTCTTGTTACACTGTGGCAACACGAACGGCCGAGAGTTCTTTTTCCACTCTCCAGAAATCCTAAAGTCAGGTTACTTCAATTAGTCAATGGCTGAAGAGTTTATTCACATGTTACATAAGTGAAATAACTGTCAAAACTAGCTATTTGTCCTGAAATACATGGGATAACTCATTTGATCTGGGATGATGTCTAGAAAAATATGACATTTATACTAATAATACTTATATATAAAAAAAAAAAATTATTCACGATGGAACTAGTAAAAAATAATAGGTATCTATTGCAAAAATATTGACATTTTTAACAAAAAAAAAATTAGTGCGTGTACTTATGAAGCACGTGAGAAGTTATACCTATTTGAAAAAAATATAAAAAAAATCTGTCACGAAAAATATATAAAACGCACTTGTATATAACTAAATCAAGATTAATGTTTAATTAATGTAGATTAATGTTTTTAAAGCAGGCAACTTCATCATGTTACTTTTGTATAACAGCGAAATTTTAAGATGCGCGCATCTTAAAATTTCACTCTCTTCTTCATATTGCAAATTTTGTGTGACGGATCTTAAAAATTCTTTCTCGCGCCTAGATAAGTATACCTAACTTCAACAAAAAAATATTTTGTTGTCAAAACCAAACATTAAAATGTTTTCCAATAAAAAAAATATGCTAGTTATAACTAAAATTTTTATTTTCTCATCTCCGTATTTACGAAACCGCTGTAAAAATTTAAATTAGCCTAATAACTCTTCGCTTCATTAAGCTGTTGTTCAAAATTTGTTATCTGAAAATAGGATCAAGCAATAAAAGTTGACAAATGTGTAAAAACCGTGACGTCAACAACATG
Source organism: Calephelis virginiensis (assembly GCA_002245475.1). NCBI lineage: Eukaryota > Metazoa > Arthropoda > Insecta > Lepidoptera > Riodinidae > Calephelis > Calephelis virginiensis. The sequence continues at coordinate 6,961 of NJDC01058137.1, read as the reverse complement.
TTAGTCATTAAAATAAAAACTAAGTTAATATAAATATCTTAACGCGCACATCCTCAAAGGTTAGGCAGAGGCACAACCACGGCCGGACGGCTAGACTACAGAGGCGATTAAGTCTACATATTTCTTAAAATATGAGAAAATGCGTAGCTTTGAAAAATTCTGATTTCCAATACAAAACAAACTTTACTTAAAATTTTGAAAAAATATACAAAGTTTAAAAAAATATGTTCAAGGTTTCAAGTAGTCAAAAAAACCACACCGTCATTCGATAATAGGTTGTGCAAAAAAGATTTAAAAAATTACAAAACTTGTGTAACTTTTTGAAAAATGAAAATAACAATGTTAAAAACATTATTCTTTGAAACCGTCTAGTATCTGATTGATAATTTCATTTCTCATTCAAAAATCATTTAAAGAACAAAATATGAATGGTGGTGGTGAAGCCCACTTTGAATTAATCTCCAGTTCAGTCGAGTTTTCCTCCGCGTTGGTTCAGGTCTCCTGTGTAGAATAAATCATCTGCCTTCCTACCAGGCAGCTCGTAAGAGGCGAGTAAATGACGAATGTGTCATTAACTCATTAAGAACTAGACCACTGGTAGTAGACTAGTACTGATGTGCTGGAACTTGTCAGGGTCCCCATGGTGACAGTGTCATGTTCCGATTCGAAGAGTAGGGTGGCCGGTAGACTTGCACAATTGGGCTAATACTTCGGCCACAAGACAACGACGTACCTATAACATCTATGGTGTCTACAGGTCACGGTTGTCTCTTAATAATCAGGAGAACCGTCTGATTGTTCGCTATTTTACAAAAAAAAAATAGTGCGTTTCCCCCTGACACTAAGGCTGGATCCGCCCTTGCACTTATCGCCAAGTCAGCGATCTCTTCCAGGCAACCCTTGTATGTAATATAATATTCATGTACCGAAATAGCATTTTTTACTAGTTTTGTCGGTCTGTTTATTCCGGCTAATCTCTGACACGGCTTTACCGATGTTGACAGGACTTTCACTGGCGAGTAGATGATATGATAAAAAGAAACTACGGCTTTTTTTAAAAAAATCTGTTAAATACCCAGCGGACGAATTGCAGGCGCGGCTAATAACTTATAAATATCTGTGAACTTTGAAATGCAGAATTTACACAAAATTGATCTAACTTCAAAATACTCAAATTTCAATATGCTTTTCTTTTATTTATATTAAATTTATTCTGGTATCTATTTAAGTATTTCTATGTATTAGAATCGTTGACTAACACCCATAAAACACAAGCATATAACTTGCTTACTTTGGGGTTAGGTTCAATTTGTGTGACTTGTCCAGGAATATTTATTATTTTAGCTAATAAACAATACAAGTACATACATACCGGCAATAGTAATGAAATAAATGCCGTGATAAATGTAGTAAATATTTAGAAATATGAACATTGCAAAAATTCTTGCACTTGTCGGAAATCGAAGTCCAGCCTCGCGTTTGGTCGGTGGCGTTAGGCGTATACCAACGAAATTATCAACGCCTGAGATTTTACTTCTACTCCAGATATGTATAAGTGCCTATTTTTATGAAACCAAGCTAGATATCTATGTAGTGTCGATTTTCGTTCATTAGTGCAAATTTTTATTAAAATCAAATGTACTCTGTAATATACTCTGGAATGTTTTCAATGTAAAGTCGCAACCTTTTTACTTTATAGTCTTAAATTTAATATCGGTTTATAGAACGTTAATAGATAATGTAAATAAATATTCTAACTTATGTTACAGAACAAACAATCCCACGCCGTTGCAACAGTTGCCCAATTATCCAACTGGCAGCAGTGCAATTAATAATCAACCAAAGAACCAGCAGCAAAGAGGAAACGTAGCCGCAGTGGAACCATATAACCACGTTCCACATGCACAAAGCGTACACAACACAAACTTCCAGGTAGCTTATTTAATAGTGACTATTTATAGTGATGTGCCGAAGTTTTAGTTTCGATTACGGTTTTATTTTATCATACAATTTGTCAGAAACCAGCGCTGAATGTGAACAAAATGCAAACTTCTAATTTCGAATGTATGACCTCGGTTTTATGTTTTATCATATTATATTTAAATTATTACCCTCTATAGCTCAGCATACAGGCAGATGAACTATTGGGATACTGTTTATAAAGACATTTCTTTTATATTTAATTGCCGTAGCTCAATTCTATTTAATCATCTGGTCACCGATCAATAAATATCTATTACATAAATATGATGTCATAGTCGAGACGGTGTTTTTAGGAATTTCGTCTTTTAATTTTGTGTTTAGGTGCTATACTTACTACACATTTTCCAATATTAAAATTCCAATATAAAGGTTTATTATAAACTAACATGAACTAAAAACCGTTACTGTACATAATCAGTATACACATAACCGTATATAGCCGAAACACGGTTTGGGTTTGGAGAAAAAGAAGTTTTAGTGGGAAATATAACTCGTCAAATATGACCTAATTATTTCTTAGCATTAGGATGAATAGTGTCCCTTGTAGTTATTATGGCTATCAAAATCCTTAAATAGCAGGTGGACGTGCTAGAAATATTAAATTAGTTGTAAGAAGATTTACTGGGGCATTCATTACGGTAGTCTGTGCAAATATTTTGTCTTCCGTATTTTCACAATAGTTTTGATGTTAACATAAATTTTAATAATAAGTATACATTATTGTAACAACCTCATTGCTCGTTAGTGGAATGTTCTAGTAATTTAGATAACTAGATAGTTCCACTAACGCTGTCAGATTGAGTGGTAGAGTCCACATCACCCTCTTCCTTTTTTCCGCGATTATAACAACAGTGTTGTGTTGTGTTGTGTTTCGAAGTACCTTATGTCAAATTGCGAGATGTGTATACTGTAACAGAATTTCACGTACGTATATTCCCGAATCCTTTCACAATTTATTGCAACCTATCCGAAGAGTAATAAACTTTATGATCGTATTTTGCTAGCTCTGAGCTATTTTATGATAAATATTTTGTGCTTATTATTTTTACATTAGTTTCAAACAAAAAAAAAACAGTGAAAACTTTCTTATGTCGGTTACTTCTAAATTACAGGTAGTGTTTGCAACTATTTTAACCCCCACCCCCACCGGCGGATAAAGAGTAGTGTGTGTAAATGTGTACGTGTTGTATATGTGTGCGTGTGACCGATTTCGATGATTCTTTTTGTTTAAAAGGTGATGTGACCCAGGTGGTTCTTAGCTACGCTACGAAGATTTTTATCGGGGATTATTGAAAATGTTTAATTTTAGGATTATTTTAATATCTTGAAATTAGCTATTGTTTTATATAAGCGCATGCTTCTTATTTACCTTATTGAACCAAATAGGTACCTAAACTTGCTAATACAATTTTTAAATTTTTCTTTTTTTTCTTTTGCAGCAAATTAAACAAAATGTTATCCAAAATAATGTGCCATTAAAACAGCTGACTCAAAGCGACAACATGCAAAGCCAATTAACACAACAAGAGGCGCATTTCTTACATCAAAAGCAAATGCTGAATCCCTTGTACAACGGGAACTACCCACATATTGCGACGGGAATACAAGACAGTCAATATCAAGGATCATACCCAAATAAACACGATATTGCATTTTCACATGTACAGCAAGGCATCACAAATGCTTATGATCAGAAAGCTATGCTTGATCACCTTAATAAATATCAAGAATATTCAAAACAACCCCAGTATAGTCCTAATAGCACAAACAGTTCAAATAGTAATCAAGCAGCAAAAGAACAGAAAATGATTGAAGAGTTTCCCCCAGAATTTGCTGCAAGTAAATCTGACCCAAAATATCAAACCTTGCCATATAATACAAAATTCCCACAAAGTAGTAATGGAAAATTAAAAGCACCAGAAATAAATGGCAAAGCTAGCGAACAAGATAATAAAAATCAAAACGGAGCTAACATAAATCATATGACAGTACATTCAACACCACTTTCGGTTGTGAATAAAAGTTTGGCTACTCCTCTGAGCCAGACAGAGTCTACATATCAACAGGATCATGCATATCAATTACAAAAATCAGATTCCTCACACAGATACAATCACGAGGGGAAAGAGAATCATGTATATCCACAGAATTCTAGGTTAAGTCAACAAAATAATAGTCAAAATAATGAGAGCTCGAAGAGCAGTGGAGAAAAAAGTCAACAGGGTAACATTTTTAAAGGCAGTTCTCCAAGTTTGTCTTCAAGTACGACCACAGCCACCAGTTCTACAGGATTCGGGGTAAGAACTCACATTTTTCTTATATCGTATATTATTTTGCCCATCATATTCATTAAAGCTTGCTTCAATTTATAGCTATGTGCACCTGTAAATATCATCATCATTCATTACAGAAACCAGTATCGAGCGTTGCACCTACATCAGTTCAGGTAGCAAGTGGTAAACCATCACCCATTTATCAAACATCATCAACAAAGATTCAACCAGTTCAACCACAAACTGTTCAGACACAAAGCATTTCAGTATCTTCCACAAATCATGTTACTAGTAATTTGGTGAATTCCCAACCCCAGATAGTGAGAAACACTGCATCGGGACTGTCATCCAGTACACCAAGTTCTAACTTCAGTGGTCAGAATGCATCTTCACAAAGCATATTGTTATCACCTCCGCAAAGCGCTAGTACTCCTTTGTCTACGCCTGATGTCAGTGGAACTGATAAATCTCCAAAACCAGCATTACCTCCAAAACCAACTATTAAGGTTTGTGTTAAATTCATGCCTTATTTAGTATTACTAAATAGTTAAAAATTGCAGACCTATTTTTATTTTAATATCTAGGTTAAGTACAAAATAATTTAATATCTAGATTTAATAAAAAAATGTTTATAAATTTTAATACATAATCAATTCGTGATAAAAGTGTCGAGTTCATTATTTTATTCGAATTTCATTTTCCATCGAGTAGAAAACAAAAAAAATATCAATATTTCCTTTTTGCTATAATAAGAGAGTATTCATAGGCTAACAAGTGTACAAATTTTTCAATGGTAACGAATTGCACAGGAGTAGCCATATCAATCCGGGATAGTTGTTTTAAGATACTAGAAATTAGAATATCGTTAATCAGACGATACATTTTGACGTTAAAACTTCTTTATCATTATTGTAATTTGAAAGTCGATGAAACGAAAAAGAGACAGACACATAAATTCATAACATTTAACGTAAGAGGATATGAGATAGTAAGGATTATACAGAAACCTTTTTTGCACGTGGTTTTTTAAGGCTTCACTTCTACCATGTGCGAATTGCACAAATATTTTTTTTTATATCTTTTGCCAATTCATTACTTTACACATTTGGACAAATGTAGTCATTATTTACTGTTAGAAGTAGTATTAGTATTTGGCAAAGAGTTAAAATAGATGTAAATAATATGTAATTTTAAATTTCAGACACCACCGAGACAGTCAGCGAACAATGATACAGGCTTTAATCAACCAACAGAAACATTAAACATGCCAACAATATCAGTACCAGACTCATCAAACGATAGTGATATGCAGCAAAATCATAAAGAATCAAGTAACGGAAGCAGTAGTAGTGAAATGATTATCAAAGCACGACCATTGACAATTAGAAAACCACCTCTTAGTGAACAGCCAAAGCTAAGAAATTCTAATAATATTAAAAATAATATCAGCGTTAGTATGAACAGGCGGATCGAAATGCCACCAGCATTCCTATTTCCGGAAATGGATCACCTTGCGCTTGACTCTGCACAAAATGAATTACAAAATGGAAAGGAAAAACCGAAACAAAAAGATGAAGTTGATAGAGCTTTAAATAACAACATATCTTTAAGTCCTAATGAAAAACAAGAGGACAGTAAAGATAATGTTTCTGATATTACGGAGCAAATAAATTCTGTTGATTTGAACGGTCAGGATTCTCAGAGATCTGAGAATGTGCTGAGGCGGTCAAAGAAAGGAAACCTTAAACAAAGTGGAAAAGCTCCTTTGGCAAGACGAGTAAGCTTTGATCCGTTAGCCCTACTTCTAGATGCTAGTCTAGAAGGTGAATTGGAGCTTGTCAAGAAAACTGCTACTCAGGTAATTTATAAATTTCTTTTTTTTTGTTTCTTGGCATTTGCCAATGAAAAATTTATCCTACTAATATCATTAATGTGAAAATTAATGAGAGTGGATGGATGTTTGTTACTCGTTAACTCACAAACCACTGAACGGGTTTAGACGAAACATGACAGGAATGTAGTTTACACATTAGAATAACACGTAGCCCACAATTTATAAAAAAAAAAGTAACTTGGTCCACGGGCAAAGCCGCGAGTGGTAGCTGCTTTAAAATAACGATATTAAAAAGTTTTATGCAACCTAAGCCAAAATAAAATATTTAAAATTTAATTCTGAAATCAAGCACTTACGGTAGAGTGCTATGCAAGAACTTGCCCGGATAGGGAGCCACCGGATCACCTATTCCTGCAACCATAATGACTCGTAGGTCCCAGAGGGTAGGGTAGCCGGTAGACTTGCACAATTGGCCTAACATCCTGACCGCAGGACAGCGACGCACCTGTCTATAGGTCACGGTTGTCTTTTACTAGCAGGAGACCCATGTATTTGTTCGCTGACCTAATACATAAAAAAGATAGGTTGACAATAATAAAGTTGTGACTGAAACACTACCCTTTTTTAAAATATGGTGATCGTTAACTTTTTCTTTTAACTAGAAGAACGGGCTTTTATTTCATAATCAGCTTTACACAAACTTTTAAGAAAGAAAAAATATCACGCGATAATACGTTACGCTTATAAGTTTTTTTGGTAATCGAGCTAAAGCGTATTATGATTTGGGTCCATATTTTGAAATGTTTTATTGCTTATCAATTACGAAAGTTAACGATTAGTTATTACCGATAAAACTGATAAGTGTATAAAT
>NJDC01058136.1:34172-53201 GCA_002245475.1 Calephelis virginiensis | reverse complement strand
CAACTGACAACTAATACAAAAAAAAAGAAGAAACCGCAGAAAACCCTGTTTGAGTATTCCACTTTTAAATGTGGTTAATAAGAATGTTACTGGCTAAGTTATGCCTAAACAATATTTTTACATACTCGTAAATGTAGATCAAGGTTGAGTTCCAACCAGCACCTCGAAACCGTATCATATACCTTTTTTTTCCTCATGCTGAAACATATGTGCTACAATTATTTGCTCTCAAAATAAACACTTGATGCTTTTAAAAAATACATTTTAACTATTAAAAAGGATTATTGAAATCTTCCTATATTTTTATGGAAGTTTACAATGTAATACTTTAGCAATCTGACCTCTGGTCGTCCAGACTGTGTAATGCCGTCTGGTTATAGACAACGACAATACTGAAATAATGTGTAAAAGATGGGAACAAAAACGACAACAGCTAAAATACTATTTTTTATATAATGTTAAAATTATTAAGTTGTCAGTATTGTACCACAGCCAACATAATTTTTTTTTTGTATTACTAGGAAACTGCTTTAGACAGAAGTAGTGCTTTATTTACTAAAGAATGAGAAATGCGAAAGGGCATACTCCGCTGGTTCGGTCATGTGGAAAGAATGACAGATAAAAGATTGACTAAGCAGATATACAATGCGAATGTGGATGGATGTAGGTACGTAGGTACCCGGGGAGACCAAGGCTGACATTTCACGATCAGAACAATCGGATATTATCCGAGGGTGGTGTCAAGAGTCTCCGAAACCGGCGTGTTTGTATGAAAAGGGTTATGAATGTGAAGGAAGCAAGACAGGTTTGTCAGGATCGTGAGGTCTGGCACTCGATACTCTCTGCCTACCCCGTAAGGGACTTGGCGTGAAGATATGTATGTATGTACTAAAGAACGACATACACATGCATAAATATATGTGCACATTCATGTGTTCAAAAAATTCTCGTTTCGAAATAATATAATCTTATTAATTTTGCCTTGAAATATGAGTTTCATACTCCATTTTTCTGAATATTAATACAAAGACTTGAGTTTAGGAGTAAACATATGATGTCCATTTCATACACAAGATCTGATGAAAGTATTTACAAATATACGTAATGTTTGTTTTAAAATGTTTATAAAAACGCATTTATAAAAATCCTTTAATATGTTATACGCTAAATAATTTAGTTGCGGTGAATATATTTTATATTTATTGCTTTGTTAAATATGGTTGTATATAATTTATATTTTAATAATTAGACATAAGTATTGTTTAGTTGAAATGGAAAATGTTTTGTATTTGAGATGTTTAATAACAGCAATTAAAGAGAGAATATCTGGTGTATGTATATAGAATTAAAGTATAAAATATTTTTATATTTCATCAAAAGTTATATTTTATTATTTTGAATTTTGTATCATGGAGAAGTAAAAAGGAGTTTTGGCGCACTCGTGAATGAAGATGGACGTAATTTTTTCATTATCATTGAATTTCGTGTTTATATTGAGTGAAATTGGTTAATTTAGGTGGGAATTAGAATTATTTTGTTCAGTAAAAGTGCACAAATGAAATAATCATGAAGAAATTAGTGTATCGTGTATTGCTTCGCTGCCGCCAAATCTCACTAGATGAGCTTGAGTAACGAAGCCACCGCTTTACTCAAGACCCTGACCCGACATGACTTTGTACATAGTGACTAATGACTGTATAAGAAACAACCAACTTGACATTGGCTAAATAAGTCATGAAAAACGATCGAAAGCCATATTTATAAAAGAAGAAGAAGAAGAGAAGTAAAAAGTATATTTGTGAAATGAAGTAACTTTATACACAATTTCAACAAAATAATTCTGTATTCGTATGCAGAATTAGTGTTCCTATCGTTATAGTGGAATCTTGAAAATAAATATTAAAATTACTAGAAAGTTTCTATTTCACAAAAGTTAGATTTGTTTATTTCCATTTTTTGTATATTCTACAATAGAATATCTTTTTTAACAATTTACTGTTAAAAATGTATCTAAATGAGATACTGACCATATTAATAACATATGTTCACAGGGTAATCTCCAAACTATTGATAGAATACGGATATAAATTAGTTCACATATTATTATACACATGGACAAAGTCACAGAATAAAGCTAGTATGTAAAGTATTAACTAATAAATCTTCCAGTAGGTGCCTAAGTTTGTGTGTGCCAAATGATTTTATGATTGAAAAGTGTGTTAGTTATTTGCAGGGTACAAAATATTTAAAGACTAGAAGAAGAATAAAGAATATTGTTTAGTATGCAACTTTTATAGATTGTGTTGTGACGTCATCAACCTAGCCACGCTCTGGACCAATAAAATAACAGAAACTTAGAACTTATGCGATAGACCTATATTTTTAATATAAATCATAAATTATAGTTATTGCCTGCAGTTTCTCTCATGTGTTTTGAAGTTTTTCTCTTTCCTGCCTTAGAAGTGTGGGAGCTCATTTCCTTGAAAACAAGGATAGGAAGCAGAAAGTCTTGCGAAAGCCATACTAACTATATACCTACAGAACTTAATTGTAATTTGCTTTACATCTTAAATAAGCTGCATACAAAAACAACATTCTTATAAAAAGAAACTTGTAAATATTCTTTTTGTAACTTTGATTGAACTACCCTCGTGTTTAAGTACTAATTATTGTAATGTTTGGTATAGCGTGAAGGCAACTATTTTAAAGTTTAATATAAGTTTATTAACTTTAATTAATTTATTGTATATTTTACCAGTGATTTTAGCTCAAGTGAAATATAATTTTGTGAATAATGGTTTGTTTTAATTTTTGCAAAATAAAGGCTTATTCTTCTTCCGTAATTATAAACTTAAACCTGCTAATACTTAGCCAGCCATATTTAACATTTATGACCCGCAGACGACTGCTTCCGGATTCGTTTTCTTTTTCACCAATGTAGATCTGTAAATTATATCTAATAACGCACATTAAGGACTAAATGTAGCCTGTAAAAAACTCCCCAAATTACAGAGGCCAGCGAAACTGAACTAAAGTGCAAGTAATATCCGCAGTTTTTAACGCCCGTGCTATAAAAAAAGGAACTCTCGCGAAAACCAGAACCAACTTAACTAGGCTTATTAACACACTGCGTATATTTATTACACACATTTGTTTTAATGCATGCAATTTACCTTACTTCCGCAACATCAAAATAAACTCCTGGTAACATTTGACCGCATGTTGTATGCGTCAAGTGGTTCGAAAGTTCTAGGTTTTTTCTACAATTTTTACGATTACTGTCCATGGAGACAAAAGTCCCTGACCTGTACAGGCCTTAAATTAAGAGCCTGTCCAGAAGAAGCGTCCACTCGCGCGTAGACTAACGCGCATTCCAGAGATACTTGAGCAACATAGGTCCCGTCCAGACTCCGCAGCGTTACTGACCGCTAAACGCGCGAATCACGACTCATATGGACTGGCTTTAACATGATAAAAAAAGTTGTCGCTTATTTTAAAGTGTTTCACTGTTAGTTGCTACCAGTTTGGCGCAATTTGCATATCAAAAAATTAAAAAAATAAGTTTGGTATGTTTCTTATTCGCCCAAATCATATGACACTAGTTGCCTTATATCTGAATGCCTTTAGACTTACTTTCAAATTATATGGGTTATACTTTTTTAAGTTAACTTTATACAAATTCGGGTTTGCTATGTATCTATGGAAGTCCCGCATCTTATTACGTAGTCTGGTTGCTACAAAAATGTACTTGTATGTTGATAGTGAAAATACCTATCAACCTAGCAAAATCCTAGGGCCAAATACCGAAAGCGATTCGCTAATGGTAAAAAATAAGCATATCAAAGATGTTAATGATGTGTTATCAATCTGAGGATGGGAAATAATAGCTGTTAGATCAGTTTACCGCCTAACCCACAGATTAGATATTAGCAGTACCATAGTACCTCCCTTGAAACCGAAACATGGCAATCATGCCCTCTTACATTTAAAAATTGAGGCTGTGGTACCATTTGCACGAGTCGTTGCAAAACTAACATAACAGAATAATCGGGCAATCTTGGGACGATGATATACCTACGCAACATACTGTAAGAAAGAACTTTTACGACTTTGTAAATCATAAAAATATTGGTAAGAGGTATAAGCCAATTCCCTTTTGTTTGATGTGACGTTTTTTAATCAGCGTTAGACTCAATAGACTCAAATTAAAGACTTACCATTTAATAAATTTAAAAAATGTATTAAGATAAAGTTGTATGGTAAGGGTTATTATAAGATTTCAAAATATTTAGAAGACAGAAATGCTTGGGATTAATTGCTCCTCTTGCCAATCTCTGCAAATTATTTGTGAATGTAATAAACTTTTGTAAATTAGATTAAAAGAAAAAATACAAGCCCGCTGAGTTTCTTTCGCCGGATCTTCTCAGTGAGTGGCCGCGTTCCGATCCGGTGGTAGTTTTTAGAATTATATAGACGCGTTACAAGAATCTTTGTATAGATCTACGTAATAAAAGCTATTTTGAATTTGAATACTTGTATATTCTTATTTATGGTTAGACTGAAAAAGATTGCGAACGAAGTCTTCGTCCCTTTTAATTAGCTAGGCCACCAAGGAATGTTTGTATTAAGGCAGTCTGTACCGTGTGTGAATGTGATTCCACCTACGAATCCATAATCCATATAACCAAGGTTATATAATAAAAATTATATAACCTTGGAAATACCTAATTAGAAAGGGCGCTCCATTGGTTCGGTCATGTGGAAAGAAGCAAATGAAAGATTGCCAAAGCAAATCTATTTGTTTTTTTTTTTTGTCTAATATTGGAGCGTAATATCGAGTCCCTAATATTGGAGCGTTTTTATGAAAAGGGTAATGTGGAGGAAGACAGGCAGATATGCAAGGATCGTGACATTTAGCACTCGATACTCTCTTCTACATCGTAAGGGACTTATACAGTCGTGGTCAACTAATTAGGGACATGCAAGATAGTGAAGAACAATAACCGGTTATGTACATACAAATATAAAACCCTATTGATTTCTCAGTAACTATTATTTTCTTTTCTCGATCTTTTTGTTCTGGGCACATTTAAATCTGTGTTATTGCGTCTGACATGTGGCACTGCATTGTATACCATAGTTTTTGAACAATTTAAATGTTCTGCTATCCTTCGGTATGGCCAAACATGCTCGACAACAAACTTCATGATAATTTTTCGTAGTGTTGGATCGCAACTTTAATTTTTACCCATTTTTCTTCAAAATATTTTTCAAAACTTAAAATAAATATAGAGATTGCCACCAAAACTACACGAAACAATAAGAGAAGAAGTAAAAAAGTATTGAGATTCAAATTTTGAAAATAGAAAACAATGTCTCAGTGTCCCTAATTAAATGGCCAGCCAGCATTATTTGAACAAATAGCACTATGATAATCTATCAGCTATACTGTAAAGAGGTTTAATGTTTAAGAAGTTGTTATTGTTTGTATAATCGGGCACATAAATGACTAATTATACTTACATTTTTAGATAGTTTAGACCCGTTGGAAAATAAAAAATAAATTCACAATTCGGTTTAACCAAAAAGTGTCCCTAATTAGTTGACCACGACTGTATATGTATATATGTATGTAAATAAAAGTAACATAAAACTAAATACTAAAATTTAATAATAAAATCACTTATCAGTGACAGCGGGTACTTCAGATGTGGCAGGTTCTACTACTGGCTCGGGTTCCGGCATTATCCTGGTTAGTTTGGAAGGATCCTTAGGTGGTGCCCAGTCTGGTATGATCTTATCATGGAGACGCCATGTACCATATAGATTGGATAAATGCTTCTCAAATACTACATATTCTAATACATCCTTGGCTAATATTTCACTGCCGTGAATAAGACGACCAAAACGGTCATACACTGCCAATTGCTGACGAGTGTGGAAACGTACTGTAACCTGTAACATATTTAATAGTCAAATATAATTTGAATAAAACGCTTATTTTAAATATTTTTTTATAATATGGGAAGGTAAGTGGATTTCCTGATGATAAGAATGATACATCGCCTACAGATATCTAGGATGTAAATGGTACGGCTCAGGTTGGATACTTAAGTCTCTTAGATAAGTAATATTAACTGCAACTCTACCTTCGAACCCAGAATAAGATTAAAGCAAGCATGAAATTAAGCACAAAACAGATAACCTTCCTTTTATAGTATTGAAATACAATAAAACCGCCTCGTTGGTCGAGTCGCTAGAGTACACACCTAACTACACCGATTAACCGCGAGGCTCGGGTTCGATTCCTGACGGGGGCAGGCATTTGTGTGATGAACATTTAGATGTCTGCATTTCCGGGTCTGGGTGTTTATTAAATTTATTCTGGTATCTATTTAAGTATTTCTATGTATTAGAATTGTTGACTTACACCCATAATACAAGCATATCATTTGCTTACTTTGGGGTAAGATTTAATTTGTGTAACTTGTTTGTCCGGGGATATTTATTTATTTATTTACAAGAGGAGATAGACTAGGATTTACTACTATTTAAATTAAGCGCTTTGACTTTACACTTTTTACTTTTATTTTTAAATTGGCTGACCTAATCTAAATTTAAACGAAATGATTAATTATGTGTTATAACAACTCTATATTGATATCTTTAAAATTCATTCGGATTTCTGAAGCTTAATGAATATAGCCGAAGCTCGTAATTTAAAGACTCCTACTGTACAACATTATCTTTTATAATATAAGAGTAGACAGTTTTCTGGGTTCTTTTAAATGCTCGACATACGCCATTGACCAATCACATTAGTTGATTTCTAATTGAGTTCTCATATTGATTTAATAGCAAAAAATGCTAGAAAAAAGCTGACAAAATTTATTCTATGTGAATGCAAAAACAACATACTGTTAATAACATTTTGTCATCTAGAGGCTTGGATGTTAAACTCTCTACAAGCAAAAGTTACAAATCTTCAAAACTGGAGTACGACAAAAGCAACGACTTATAAAATGGCAACAGCTAAGGAATTTGACAGGATGAGTATGATATTAAGAAACATGTATTTATTTAAACAAAATTAGACTTTGTATACTCAATTTTATGAGTAAAATATGTTCAAACATCAGTAGAAATTACTATTTAACCTATATCTTATATCTAACAACCTACTGGGTTGTCTGATTTACAATACATTAAATATTATAGAAACCATACACCACTCATGGATAACTGCAATAAAAATAATTGCCATTTTGCAATTTTATTTTGACCTTGCCAATCTTGAGAAAGAAAAGAAAACTAAATAGAAAACAAAAATAAGAAATACCTGGCCAAAAATATTTTCTTTACTAATGACATCAGTGCAACGAGCATGCACAACCCGGGGCGGTTCAAGTGACTCTAGAAACTTCCAATGTATTGTCTTCTGATGTGAGTTATGCCGAAACTCAGGATAGGCTTTCTCTGTCACCAACATCCTCAGTTGATGTCTATCCCCCGAAGCTAAACTTTCATGGGCGTTTATATAAATGGTTTGAGCTTTTTGACAAAACTCCTTCGAGTCAAAATCCTCTTCAAAAGATTTAATCTTCCGAATTGCCATCATTGACTTTGACTTCTTTTCCAGTAACTGTACAGTTTGTTTGGCACGAGTCGTAGATACGAGGGACGCCTTGCCATCCCCTTCAGGTGGTATGTAAGGTTCAAATATGCCCCCTACAACAAAGTTGAAAGTTAAAAAAGTATGAATTATGTTAAACATTAATCATTACTGCAATCATGCAAGTAATACACCATTCCTTGGTTTAAGATCTCTTTATTTTTCATAAAAAAATTATTATTATTACATAACAATTTACATTCTGGGAAACACATTTTATTTACTGCATACAATATTAACTAGGTACTTGAAAGTTGAAACAAACTATATTTTGGCCGTTCAGAGAATGCGTTCCTGACACATCGCGATTGAACTGACAACGTAACTTTGTAATGGCGTTGCAGTTAAAAATATTATTGCTGGTTGTTTACCGTTTTAACAATTGATGAGCATTAAAACAAATTATTATATCAATAATCAATTAATGTTATAATATTGTGCCAAACTGAGTGTCAAATAACTTGGTAAACAATATTTTTCTTAATCTAAACTGCGCTATTACAAGATTATATATATACGGCTATATGTCAGCGCTTTATATTTGTAGTGCTGTGCTAATAATAACAGGCAATGATAGTATCGTAATCTGTTCTTATACAGTTATACTTTATAAAATAATATGTTTCGTTTTTCTTTTTAAGAATTTAAAAATAATGGACTATAAGATAACCTTTTATTAAATATAAAAACAAAATTACGACCAAACAGAATGAGCGAAAGAAAGTAGCATTTTTATATTTAGGTTGAAAATGGTAACCTCAAATGGCGTTATTAGCATTTTTATACTTAGATTAAAAACGGAAACCCCAAATGGCTAGATGGGCTACCATTTTGCGACGCTAAAACAGTCGTCTGTTGTCGTTTCGTTACTGGCATTTTAATCAAAAACCACAAATGACTACCACGAGGAAATAAATGCCACTACATTTAAAGAGTGGTTCCAGAACGTGCTTTAGCCCAATCTACCAGAGCCTTCTGTAATATTCATGGATAATGCCTCTTATCACTCTGTTTAGATACAGAAACCACCCACTGTTTAGATACAGAAACCACCTACCCAAGCTAATAAAAAAGAAGAAATGGTGGCTTGGTTATAAGCAAAAGGCATTGACGCAAATATGCAGATGCTAAAAGCAGAGCTAATTAAATTAATTAAAGAAAATAAAGCGGCAAATGTGAGATACGAAATCGATGAACTGGCTCTGGAGTATGGTCATCGCATTTTAAGAATTCCACTGTCTCATTGCCAATATAACGGGATTGAGCTAATCTGGGCTCAATTAAAAGGTTACACCGCCCGCCACAATACTTCCCCGCCATTCTGCACGTAAAAGATGATGACCCTATTAAAGGAAGCCTGCGGGAAAGTCACAAGGGATGAATGTGCAAAGGTTGTTGAGAAGACTAAAAATCTGATTGTGGAACATTTTGACCGAGATATCAGGATTGATTCTGTTATTGATAATAATATAATTATACATGTAGGCCAAGATGATGATGAAGACACCACCTCCTCAACCGAATCGGAGTCTGATTAATATTCTGTACACACATTCAATTCAATGTACTTTATTGCATAGAAATACAGATTCTAACTTTGTAACAAAGAATAAATAAAACAATTTTGTCAAATTAACATTACCCTTTTTTAGTTTCCACTTAAATAACTAAAATATAAATTTTAAATGATTCCGCCAATTTAAAACGAAAAAAATCTTAAAAATAATGCAGCCGTTCACTTTGGAGGAATGGTAACAAACTCAGTGTTATGTTGTGCCCATCACTAGTCGTGACTAACTGATAGGTGTCAGGATCGCATTCTCTGAACGGCCATAGAATAGAACACTTTTTTTCAAATATTTAACAAAAACAAATAAAACACAATTACATTATATAACACTACTATATTACTAGGCAGGGCATTTTTATCCAAAATTAAATATTATATATATATATTAATTGGTTTTATGTCAAGTTTAGGTGCATAATGGTTGTAGATCTGTATTTAATTAAAAAATGTAATTGAAAATTAGCCCCCTTTCAGTGATGTGTGTAAGAACAGAATAATCAAAAATAGTTTCAGGATTCACTTTTAACAGAGTTTTTAGAATATCACCTTCTTTAACAATAACTTAAATATATATCTTTCCATAAAGTTTGAAGTCACAGAATATCTTTCAATGTATTTTACATGTTCTTGTGATTTTAAGCCACTACACTTAAGTTACAAGTTTACACATATTATTATTCTACCTAACAATTAATACCCACCTGTAGCTGATATACAATAAGGGCGTTCCAACCACGGCCTTGGAGGCAACAGTCCAAGTTCTTTCATCTTCTGTCGTCTCCTTCCCGGAGTCATATCATTTGCGTCCTCAGTGTAATCAGGAAGTTCAACTTTAAGAACCTTTTCGGCACGGTGTCTTTTAAATTTTGGATTGTAATGTTTATTCGTGGTTGTACGGGCCGGTATAAGTGCTACTGAAGATTTGAGTCTCAAAAGACTGAGCTGTAACAAAATAGTTACAAATTATCAAAACAAGACATTTTTTAATAAATTAACACTAAATTTATTTATAACAATACCTTGGTTAACACCGAATGAGCCATATCCTTTAATTTCTATTTCAGCCCTTTCAAATTGTAATACCAGTGTCGTTTTTAACTTAAATTAATAACATTTTTCGAATTTTTAAAATTAAAATCCAAGCAAAACTCTCAGCTGACAGCTTAGGCAAGACCACATTGTCATTTTGACAATTCGGCTTTTTTTATTGTTGTTTTTTAATTTTATCCCAGTCGGGGAAAGGCAAAATCTATGTCCATACAGCCACGTCTTCCGTATTAATAAATCTTTTTCTTGTTAAATATTTTCAATTTATGTCTTCCGTATTAATTATTTATTTCAGTCATTAGTCACTATTTACACAGTCTTGTCTGGGTCTTGAGTAAAGCGGTGGTTTCGTTACACAAGCTCGTTTATGAGATTTGGCGGCAGCGAGGAAATTCACGATACACTAATTTCTTCATGATTATGTCATTAGTGTACTTTCACTGAACAAAACCAAACTGATTCCCACCTAAATTAACCAATTTTACTCATATTTTACACTAAATTCAATAATTGTGAAAAAATTACGACCATCTTCATTCACGGTGGTGCCAAAACTCCCTCGGTTTTTTTTAATAAATTTTTTCAAGTTAATTTTCCACTTTCTGAAGCCGGCTAAGACCTATAGGCCAAGCTGTCACGTTTTCCGTATTAATAAATTGTTTTTCTTGTTAGGTATTTTTTAAATTAAGTTCTTAAGTTTCTTAGTATCTCATTTCTCCTTTTTTAAATATCCATTTCTTTTACTAAGTTCCTGCCTCTTCGCGATGCGATAAAACACTGCAATTGCCTTACACTAGTTTTATTTACTGAATCACATTTACAATTCAGTAAGTAATATTTACACGTCAATTAATTTACAAATAATTTATATTATATTACACATTTTGAACTTAGCGATTGGAGGAAACTTTTTGACTTCGAAATACTTATCCATGTTTAGTAAAATCTGTCTATATTTCCGTAAATGAAGCTATTAGACTTCAAATAAGGATTAAATTTTTGATTTTTTATGAAGTTAAGTTCAAAGAATTGTGGTTTGGAAAAAATAGTCCTTTAAAATAAATTGATGTTAAACTAAAGAGTCTAATACCTATGTGTTAAACTTGGATATTGAAGTTATAATTCTCTTGCTAAAAATATTTATATTTCATATTATACCTACCTACTTTTTTAGGCGCGTCATGAAAAAATGATATCATCTGTCTGTCATACAAAAGTAACATCATGAAGTTGCCTACATCAGAAACTATTGCCACTTTCTAGTCCAATATTTTTTTCTAACCAAGATTCATTAATGTTTTGTGTAAAAAGAAAACAATATTACAAAAGCCATCTTAGTACGCTGAAAGAGAAAAAACATGCTCTAAGATTCTTAGAGCATGTTTTTTCTCTTTCAGCGTACATGGACCCTTAAATATTCCTATTTCTATGATTTAACTTGAATGATTAAACAAAGTGTGATGACATGATTTAACATGGATTTAACAATGTCAGGGGCCTGATTATGTATCTCAGTGGCTAACTCGAAATGGAAAAGTGTACATCAAATAACTATTAAATTACGTGTTTTTATATTTGCTATCTCCAGTGACCAACAGAAATAGAATAGATATAGCAAAGGGAGTTTTGGCGCCATCGTGAATGAAGATAGTCGTAATTTTTTTAACAATTATTGAATTTAGAGTAAATTATGAGTAAAATTAGTAAATTTAGGTGGGAATTAGTTTAATTTTGTTCAGTGAAAGTGCACAAATGAAATAACCATGAAGAAATTAGTTTATCGTGAATTTACTCGCTGCCGGCAAATCTTCCAAAGTGAGCTTGTGTGAAGTGACCGCTGTAAAGCGGCGGCCACTTTACTCAAGACCCTAAAGTGACTTTGAAAAATAGTGACTAATGACTGTATAAGAATTAATTAATATGGAAGACGTGGTAGCATGGCCTAAAGGTCATAGCCGGCCCTAGAAAGGGGCAAATTTACCTAAAAATAGGGATAGCAAACACAAATGACGTCATTTGCCAGATATTTGATCTACACTATTCGACTTTGAGTTGGCCACTGAGATACATAATCAGCCCCCAGATGATTATGGCTCTACAAAACTCAGAAAAAATATTTGTTTTAAAATTTTCATGGACTAAAATAAAGAAAAAGATGCATACATTTAAAACGTAGTGTAATTCTCTCTTTGATACCTATCTTACTTAAGATACAAACAAATGTTTATTTTTACTCAAATAAGTCTTTATAATTTCTGCATTAATTTATTTAATCTACATTAGACACTTTTATCAAATTGTCTATGATTTCATTTTACTGCCATTTTTAGTCATATGTTTTACTTTCAAATTGAGATTTTTCGAAAAAGTTAATTATTTATATCAAATTATGGTGTCGAAATTTTAAATATTATTTTAGAATTAAAGATAAAGTTTTATTTTAATATGTTTGTAAATAACAAATACTTATCGGGGAGTTGAGGTTTTCTTTTGTTCATTACATGAAATTCTTCTTCAATTTCTGTTTATCCTTTGTAACTACTAGAAATTGTTATAAAAAAGCTATAAACTAGAAATATAACCTTCGGCAGTCAAAAGAATAGTAAAATACTGAAAATTTTAAATCGATAAAGGACTTCGTATACCGGATATCCGGTGACTCCACACAGTTGTCTTTTGCTTTCGAAGGGACAGAGACCGTAGCGACGTTTCTTTCTTTTCTGAACAGGCGCAGTCCGAGAGAACTCGCAAAAGGAGTAAAAGGCTCCTACATAACCTGTAACTACGTAAGTATTGTGCACACATAGTATATTGCGCATATTATCTCGTTATCTTTGTTCGTTTTAAGCTGAAATCGCCTGAATCACGCGAAAACAGTTAAATCCTAGCTGAGTCATACGTGAAGGTGATATCTGGCTGTTGTGTTACGGGACACGGGTTTGTATTTTAGTAATTCGTAGAAAGAAGACGCCATAAGTTTATTGTTTTTTAGTTTTAATTTTTGCAAAAACTAAAATTTGTATTTAAGTAGAAAGGCGCGGACATTGACCTCCTGACGTTAGCATAACGGACCCTTTAGCAAATGTATTTCTAATTGCCACGTGTATCTGTTTCAGCAATATATTGTATGAGTCAGAAGGTAGAAAAACCAGTATTATCGGGTCAACGGATCAAGACCAGAAAAAGAGGTAAGTTCCATTGTTTTATTTTAACGTTCATACTTTTAATGAAATGACAGTTTCGGTGCCATAAAGTGGGTCAATGCAGTTATTATTTTCTAAAGTTTGTGTATTAGAAAATTCATGTATTGATTTGTTTCACGCAATACTACTTAACGTATTTGAGCTACTAAGTACAGCCTACTTGTATTCATATTATTTCAAAGAGTATGTGCCCTCTTTTGATTAACACTAAAAATTCTCTTTAAATTGTACTCGATACTTTGAAATACAATAAACATTCTATCAGGTGTTTTTTTTTTGTTGCATCATTGTAAAATTTATATTTTGAAAAATTGCAGTAATTATAAAAACATGTTGTAAAAATTTTCCATCATCCCTAACACCTCTAATATCATTCCCAAAAAGTTTTAAACATTTCGTTTTGTAAAAGTTGGTCTAGTTATTTGTACTAAGTTTTAATTTGTGTTTCTCATTCTATATTTTTTGAATTTCTATAAAACACAAATGCTGTCACTAGACATGTTTTTGTCTGGCACTGTACATATTATCAGGAACTAAATGTGAAAGTTACAGTCAAGTTCAACAACATAAAACATAGACAAAGAGAGTCTCAATTGTACACTTTTCGTAATTGGTGTTTGGAGAATCTCCGTTTTTGATAAGTAATCATTTAATAGGTTTATATAATAAAAAATATATCTCCTCCCACTTTCGTTGGTCTAGTGGCTACCGTTCATGCCTAACTCCACTCAGCTCAACTCTCAACTGCCGGCCACTCAACTGGCTCAGGTTCAATCCTGAACAGAGGCAGACATTTGCGTGATGAATATTTAAATGGCTGCATTTCTGAGTCTGTGTGTTTTAAATTTATTTTGGTATTTATTTCAGCATTTTTATGTATTAGAATCATTTGCTAATTCCCATAACATGAGAAAATAATTTTGCTTACTATTAGATTCAATTTATGTAACTTGTCCAGCGATATTTATTTATTGTTTGAGTGACATGGTTATGGCTTTTTCCCAGCAAAATACTTGACTATTCAAGATGTATCCTATTAAAGCCTAAGAACAATGGGATAATGTTAGGAATTTTAAGAGCTCCTATGATGATTAAACTTGTTATTGTTGCTTATGCCAAAAGCTAGCTCAATTGTTTGAGGATAGCTGCTTTATAATTGAGTTGCAAAAATCCATCTTGCTATTAATAAAATAGTACTGATAATTTTAATGAACAAATACCTATTCAAATTACTTTAAAATGTAAGAAATTGCTGTTTCTGGTATACATATAGTATGCTATTATATTGTAGCAGAGGCAAACATGGTTCCATTTTTATCTCAATAGTCATATGCTGTAGATTAGATGCTTGTTTGTTATAATAAATAATAATTAACTAATTTCATACAATATTGCTTCAAAATTCAAAATTGATGCTGTATGAATTCCATAATATAATAATTGAAATGAAATAATAAATTATTTATTTGCGGAATATGTGTGTTAAAGTTGTTATAAAGAGATTTAAGAATACAACATATTCTACCACATTGTGGTGTGCAAAAAATTGTCTACCCATATTACAAATTAGTCTTTTGAATAGAATAAAATACTGCCTTGTTAATTTTTCATACATTTTCTTTGCATGTATTATTTATATTATTGATGTTTTAAATAGTTTGTGTAATCTATTTTAAGTGATTTAGAAAACATTAATTTTATATAAGTTTTTAATATTTCAAGCTGGAGACCAGCTTCTCTTTGTTAGCTTCTTCTGTCTATAAATTCTTGTTTTTTATTTTTATTATATTTAGAATGTTAAATTGTTATTATTTTCCCAAGTTACATTTTTAAGTCAAACAACACATCTAAAATTGTTAATAATGTTTGCCTTTACATTATGTACATGATTACTATTAACCGTTCTGGTAAATAAATTTAATTAGTAGATTTTATGTTGCAGCAACTGGTTTTTCTTATAATTGATTACCATAAATAAAATATGTACATAGCAGATTTCAATGTAGTTTCTGGGATATTTTCTTGTTTTCACTTTAATATTCATACTTAACAACAAAGCTGTATTTGTGTTGCCCTATAGCAAAACCACTAAATTGCTTTCTATTCTGTTGCTTTGAGCTCCTAAATAAATTTTTTGTTGTGATGTTCCTATAATTTTCTTTTGTGTTCATATAATTAAAAGATTTGTAAATTTAGTATAAAGTCAATTTTAAACAAAAAAAATGAATAACATCTCTGCTAATAAATAACAAGATATACTGTTGCATAACACTATAACATATATATAACAATATGTTCACAAACTTGAAAACTTTTGACCAGTGAATTAATACTTAACTTCCTGGTTTATACAAACTAACTAATTTATGTTCAAAACTTTTTCTATTGATCAGTAATATTATACTAGTTTATATATTTTTAACATTTCTTAATAATAAGCAATAATAGTTATGTAATTAATTTGTTGTGATTTTTAAATATGTTTGTCCACAATTTAACTATGCTACTCATTTTCCTTATGTAGGCACATAAACAAATATACATTCTAATTGACCAAGTTAACATTTATGTCATATGTTTCCATTTAGCACCAACATGTAAAATGTTTTTCCTCAACTTTAAATTCATATATTATCTTGCATTCCTTTACACCATTACCTCATTTAACAAATTGTCTTATGATCTACCATAGGAAATCTTAATATGTTCGTGTGTAGTATGAACTCTTTCTAGATGACTGGACTGAATTTTGATGAAATTTTTTGTGTTTGAGGGAATTCGTGGATAGTTTAAATTCACAATTTGGTCTCCTGGAAAATGTTTTTTTTTTAATTATTTTTGTAATAATAAGTAGTTGTTGATTTTGGAATGTTTCATATTGGATGAGACAGACTGTGCTACCATTGTAATTGACAGTTGTGTTATGTAATTCATGCGGTCATATACATAGTGCAGCACATACCGGTCCGCTAGTATTATATATAGTGCATTATATGTAATATTTGTAATGGATATTTAAATAACTGAAATAACTAGAATTGTCTGTGGTATAACACAATTTTTATATGAGGGTAATGTTATAATCATGAATCCTGAGCCGGATTGTTAGTAGATATTATATAAATGTATAGTCCCTATTTAAATTGCTGGAATAACTAGAATTGACTAACAGTTTATTTGGATGATGGAATTAATGGATGATGTTAATGGATGGAATTAAAAAAATAGTAAGTCTGAAAAAAATAAAAAAAGCAACGTTTCTGTGTTAGAATTAGAACTAAATATACAATTGCAAAAAGAAAATATGTGTATATAGCCATCTGTATGCATAACATGAAAATAAAAAAATCTATGTTAAAACTAAAATGCATTTGAAAAAAGCAAATGGGTGTTTGTACTTCGTTTGTATGCATCCAGTTCTAAGCATTCACTTGAGGCAGTGAGATAGAAGGTGGTGGTAGGTATTTTGCTTCTACATATCTTGCGGGGATGTAAAAAGCAAATCATATCTTGTCTGAAATCCTTTCAGTTAACTTATATATTTTATTTAATAAAAGTTAATACTACATTTTAAAACAGTTTTATTAAAAGTTAGAATTGGTACAATGTAATAATATTTTAATATTATAATATCTTTAAAATATAGACAAATATGACGCAGATTTTTCTGTAGATCCCCATTCTTCCCACAACCTAACTTCCCACCTTTGAAAATGAGAGGAAGTTATATATTCGACTCTTATTTGTAATTTTATGTTACACTCAATTTCTCCGTTGTTTGGCAACCAATTTTAAAAAGTCATTTGAAAGTGCGTACTTCTGATGTGCTGGTTCGACTGCTACCAAGCCTGGGTCTCATGATGGAGTCCTAGGGAAATTAAGAAAAATATTGAATTTTTATTTACTTAGATGACATATTATGTTTGTGATCGAAATTAGTTTTTTTGCAGTTAGTATCAAAGTCAGTTCTTTCAGTTGTAATGTTCAGTTTGTTTTATAATTAAGAGAATTTTATGACAGTGTTGCACACAACATTTAGAAGTATTTAAGTTAAACTGAAACACCATTGACAATGCACTTTGGTTTTTTCTAACATTAGCAATGGACTGATAAGGAAGTTGCCGTGAAGGTTATTCGCAATGCCACTATTAGGGGCATATTACACTGCCATCTCAAACTGCTCCTATGTAAGTTGCGGATTCCGCATGCGGATACACGAAGCAGGAAGCCGCGATATCGTACCGATTTTCTTCGTCCGGAGCTGCGGTGCACAACCCACATGTGCATTCTGTGTCCTGCTTTCATTCACCATTTGAACGTGTCGAGGCGAAAACATAGTGGATTATTGTATGCTTCACATTACATATTATATCATACGGATGGCTTTCCATTTCAAAAAATAATTTATGCAAGTCAAAGATCCATTGCGCGCGCATACGTCATTGCTTTTCAAAAATCCCTCCAGTGCTACGGAGTTCTCAGTGTGGCATACGCCCGCGCCGTTTCCACGGGCCGTACAGTATCGCCGTCCAAATAAAAAATTATAACAAAGTTAATTAATTAAAACCCGCATCACCGCACACCGGAGCGGCGTCCGGTGCAGTGTGATATCCGCATTAAACCTGGTTTCTCTTATCTTATATTTTATTATTATACATGCTGTTGCCCGCGAATTTATTCTCGTTGGTTTCAGTTTTTGAGCATATTTAGACGTTACTACCTTAAATTTAAAAAAACTTATTTAAATGTCGACAACCGTCGTGTCCTAGTTTTTAAAGAAGTTTCCTCACTAGTAGTCGGCGCTGACCGCGTCAATCCGTAAATTTCATTTTATTGCGTTGTAGTTTGTATGTTTATTAAAGATTATAGTTTTTTTTTTCGTCTTAACCTCAAAATTTTGAGGAGCTTCCTCGCAGGTAACGACTTATTGTTACTTAATATATCTATAGATATTTGAAAGGGGAAAAGGTTGAGTTATGAGTAAGTTGAGTTATATCAGTGAGATGCTCGCAGCACTGTCTTATCCAGTAACTCAGCACAGTAAAAAAAATCCTAAGTTGTAATTGTTTTTACTGTCACGAAGAAAAAAATATTCTCTTAAGGGTGCAAAATAGGGTAAAATATGTTTATTATTCATTCATAAAATTCGCCTTTTATTGCATAATATTTTCAAGTTTTCTTACTTTTTGTGTATAATAATTTTATAATGTTAAATAAGTAAAAAAACCTGTCAGTCTGTTAACGATATTCTGGAAAAAGTAATTGGGATATTTGGGTGTAATGGTTTTAGAACTTAATATTATTTTTAATGATTTTGTTATGAAGTAAGTCCCAAGATGTAAGGTATACAAATATTAGTGGAGGAAATTTACTTTAGTTGAAGATAATTCAATAAGTTTTCAACTGAAGTAGCTCGCCAGCTAAAATGTTATATGGTTGATTCCGTATTTTTCTTTTCTGTCCTTGCATTGGAGATATTTAAAAAAAAATAGTTGCTGGCGCCTTAAAAATGGATAGTAAAACACATTTTTAGAATT
>NJDC01058136.1:18729-28938 GCA_002245475.1 Calephelis virginiensis | reverse complement strand
AAACACATGAAAGTATGAGTTTCCAGAAAATATAAAGAAAATATATATGAAGAATCATTACCAATGTCGGAAGAGAAGAAGAAGGCTTTATTGAATTTGATTAAAAGAAATATACCGGAATAACTAGAAACCTGTAGAATCTAAAGAATAGAATGTTTCGTCTAGTGAGGAAGAAATGTGATTTGGATTATTTTATTATCTTACTTTTGTTAATATCCATTGCATCTTAAATCTGCAACGACATAAATTCTCAAAAAAACATAAATAAATAAATAAATACAACCATAATTCATTTATTTGTTTTTCAAAAACAGTAATTTTTAAATTATTTCCAGGTAAAAGCAGATAATTTTAAACAATTTTGAGAATACCTGCCTGTCCTGTAATATAATTGTTGTTAATTTAATTTAATCTGGGTCACTATTATACAAATAACACGTCGTTGAAATGTCAGGTATTAAAACTTGGCCTTTATAGGAATTTACAGAATATTTACGAATTTGAAGTAAAACCGAATAACTGCATTACCTTTGTGCATAATTTCCCTTATCTTCGTTTTAATAGGCAACTATTCAAAATAAATGTATTGAGAACATCTTGAATAACTATACTAATTAAAGAGTTTGATATTATATTGTTACTACGTTTCAAAATTAATCCATGATTTTGCAAAACTTTAGTGCTGTTTTCTCATAATTGATGAATCATGCACTTATTCTGTTCTCTCAGAATACCCTCGATATGCATATTGAGTAGGTCTGAGAATCCGACGAGGGTGACCCAATCCATTTTTTTTTTTACTAAAATCACATTAAAAATATAGCAGAAGCATATCTTATAATAGGGCTTGGAAGTTGAAACCTTATGTTTTGGAGAAGCCTTTGTTTATCAGCAGACGTGAAGGAGTTAAAATGGTGAAAATGATAGATTTAGAAAGAAATACTCAAGCTCAAAATATATTTATTCACATGGATCTATACAAAGATTCTTGTGACGCGTCTATATAATTCTAAAAGCTACCACCGGATCGGAACGCGGCTACACACTGAGAAGATCCGGCGAAAGAAACTCAGCGTCATCTCTTTTTTTCTTAAAAATAAAATTTACAGAAGTATATTACATTTAATTAATTTGTCGAGATACTTTAATAAGGTCCTTTATTTCCAGATGAGAAAGAGAAGTACGACCCTAACGGGTTTCGCGACGCTCTGGTCCAGGGACTGGAGCGCGCGGGCGGCGACTTGGACGCAGCATACAAGTTCTTAGACTCGGCCGGCTCTAAACTCGACTATCGTCGATATGGCGAAGTCATATTTGACGTGCTCATCGCGGGGGGGCTTCTGCGTGAGTACTATGATTTACTACTTGTTAAATGCTTGAAGACATAGTTCTTCGACTACTAACCCTGTTGTGTATCTTCTGCCTTCACATATTCCAGCCACACAAACGTCGATGCTCGCAATGTCGTGTTCCAGTTTACAGTAGAACATAATATTTGCAACAAATTAAGTGCCACCAATACCATTGGGTGACGGTTGTTTCTTGGCATCTTTTTATTATGATGATACACTTGGCTAGAGTCCTGAAAAACCTATGTTGATACAATATCGTTCGTTCAATATCTGAAGTTTATATAAATTGTAATAAAAATAAATCATAAATATACATTGGCTTTAAAGTATTTCATTTCTTTAGTTCCTGGCGGCTCGGTGTCAATGGACGGGGAATCCCCTAAGACCAATACCTGCATCTTCAACGCCAGCGAAGATATGGACACTATGCGAAATTACGAACAGGTTAATATGAACTTTCGCTCTAGTTGCTCTAGTTGTAGTTAACTCTGCCCGTAGCATGAAGTTTTCGCGTCCTCGACAAAAAAATGCTGATTGCCAAATGAACCCAAGTGTACTACACCCAATTTCCATGTCAAGTTGAAGAAAAACAAGGTATTATCTTTTTTTTAAGTTAATTTGTCCTTTTTTTATTGCCGACAAAGGCCATGCTGCCACATCTTCCGCATTAAAAATTATTTTTAACAGAGGCATAAGTCGTTATGCAAAGTCATGTCAGGGTCTTGAGCAGCCTTTCCCAAAGTGGGCGATGGGCTTGTGGGCGCTGGAAGCCTAGAGGGGGGCGGTATAAATCTTGAAAAAAATGTTTTTTTTAAACTAGGCGCAACAAATATGTTATTGAGGTTATTGACAAGAAAAAAACGAGGGGGGGGGCGCTACAAAACAACTGATTTTCAAAGTGGGCGTTACATGAAATAAGTTTGGGAACCTCTGGTCTTGAGTAAAGCCTCGTGGCCTCGTTACTCATGCTCCTGTATCGAGATTTGGCGGCAACGAGGAAATACACGATACATTAATTTCTTCATAATTATTTTACATGTGCACTTGAACTGAACAAAATTGAACTAATTACCACCTAAATCAACCAATTTTACTCATAATTAACACAAAGTTCATTAATTACGAAAAATTACGACCATCTTCTTTCACGATGACGCCGAAACTCGACGGTATCTTCTATTACTTTCATACACAAAAATGAAGACACACACATTATGTATGAGCTTCATTGTGTGAAGAAAGTAGATAAAACTGTTTAACGATATTAGTTTGCTTGACATCTCAAATTGGTATTTAATTTATACTTGTGTTTATGTAATCTTAATCAGTTTTAGAGGTAATTAATTACATTAATTCCATTTTAATTTGATTTGACATGTAAATTGTAATTAATTTAATATAATTACGCTTGATTCAATAGATTGTTTTAAACTTTAAAGTATCACAAATGTTATAATGATAAATTAATAATATTTACTTATTTGATTTAATGGCCTCTGTAGGCTATTGGTCTGGTGTTGGACTTGACGGAATGAGGTCCTAGGTTCAATTATCGTGTCGGGCTACTCAAAATGTGTTTTTTAATTTTGTTATAAAAGCAACTTTGTCCAGGATTGGATATGTGCTCGGTTAACGATAGGTTTTCCACCTATCACATTATTGGACTTGGTATCTTTAACTAGTTGTAAATGCATGGGTTGTACCTCTGCCTATCTTTTTCGACATATGGGAGTGAAGATACTTTTGGCCTTTTTTATTTTCAAAAAGTGTAGGTACTATAAAAGTACCTACCTACCCAAAGTTTCCATTACACTGGTACAGACTATAATATCAAGTTTAGTCGAAGACATTGAGTGTACTTAATATGAATAAAAACACCTACAACATCTATGATGTCGAAAGGCTACGGCTGTCATACCATTAGGAGAGTCCTATACTTGTCGAACCTAAGATGCGAAAATTTCATGCATTATATTTGTGTAGGTTTCTGTATGATGAAACATTTGGCTAGAGTCCTGAAGCTTTGTGTAGATACACACTTTCGTTCGTTTTTTTTTCTGATATGTTATGCTATTCCAAACAACGTTAAACCTTAGTACTGCCACGTCTTATGGGTATACGTTCTTTGCAGGTGTTCGTGAAACTGATGCGTCGTTACAAATATCTGGAAAAGATGTTTGAGGAAGAAATGAAAAAGGTTGGTAAGACCTGAATTAAGGAATAATTCTTATTTGACGCCTTAATATTCTCTCTCGCCGTTCCTTCATTTTTATAGCGTGCCTATTCCTCGTATGACTATTTTTTCCACTTTCCTTCCTTCTAGTAATTTCAAACTATTTAAAAAAATGTTAACTGATCTGTGCGTATTAAACTGTTGTTCATCTCAAAAACTTATTGACTTTTTTGTTCCTTACCTTTCCGATTTACATAGAGTAACTTACTTTTTCCTAGTTTCACTGCCAAAAGCGTATCTTTTACATAATTTTTTTTTCTTGCTCCGTAGAACACACAACCACTACATTCCCCAAGTATGATTTCGTATTTCCCTCCAAACTGGATAATGTCAATAGCTTGTAAGTTCTGCTTTGCTAAGTTTTTGCTTCTCTATTCCAGGTTTTAGTATACCTAAAAGGTTTTGAACCACAACAACGCATCAAACTGGCGCGCATGACGGCACTATGGATTGGTATGTATATTGTTTTTTTTTTATTATTTTTTACATATGATTAAGAACAAGAAACTGGAGTGAGAGCCTAATTTGCGGATATAAACATTTAGGCGAAGTGTTGTTTATTTAAAGTTGACAGGAGTGTTGTAGTGTTAGAATTTTTAATCTTATTTGGTTTATTTACTAGATTTGTGTTTACTCTAATTTGGCTCTTGTTATTTTGTAAGCTAACAATAATATGAATAATCTTTAAGTTAATTTGTTTAAGTATCAGGATCAAAAGTTAGTGAGGAATAGTTGGATAGTGATGAATTAAATATACTGCTTTAAATTGCTCGTTGCATCAATAATATGCGTGGCAGCGTCTGCGTTGTCAAAAAAATCGCAGTTCATATCGATATTGCACACATAACAGCTTTTAAGGCACTTTGTTTTTATCAAAACTAGTTTTTCATGAAAAAGAGATAACCTCTCTAAACAACAGAGTTCAGAACTCTATATGTGATCAGAACTATCATTATCCGAAAAGAACGGAAGTCGATTAACGGCCAATGTTAATAATGTAACGGCCATTATTAATAATCAATCCAAGATTGATATTTTGATCCATTTTTATGTTATCGCTTGCCAATAATATATCTGTGCACAGGTTAACTATGGGAATAAGGTATAGGATAGGCCGGCGGATACGCAGCTATCTAGATTGCTTGAAATCCATTAGATTGGGATACATTATTAACATTGGCCGTATCTCAATCTAATGGATTTCAAGCAATCTAGATAGCTGCGTATCCGGCGGACTATCCCGTACCTAATTGCCATATTTATCCTGTCCACAGATATGTTATTGGCAAGAGATAACATAAAAATGGTTCAAAATATCAATTGTGGACAGCAAGTTTTGTATTAAGATTGATTATTAATATTGGCCGTAAGTTTGTCGTATTGTCTATGTACAATAAATGTCACTGATCTGCCATTCATGTTTACTAAATTGGCCTTCTAAGGAAAAACGGCCTGTATGTAACAATTTATTTCTAAGACAAACAATCTTGCTCATTTTACTCTAATGATTTATATCTTCCTGTAATAAATATCTTAAGAGATTAAAAAATACCAACAGAAAAAAAATGTAAAAGTCAAAAGTATAGATCACAATCTTTTTGGAGCACACAATTAGAGCCGTCTTGAATGTTATTGTTCACGACGGTGTCGAAGTGTGCAAAAGTATTGAGACCTGTATCACAAGGTCATTGTCAGTGTTATGATCAGTGTTATAGGTGGTAACACTTCTTTTTAAAGCTCCACTTCTTTTTCATTGATTTTACAAACTGTTTTTTATGTTACGATAATGAGTAAGCAGGCGGCTGTCACGATTGTGATACTGTTGTCACCCATAGACACCTTGCATGTGTAGAAATAAGATAGGTATTACATAGTGTTACAAATCAATTATAGTGTATTATTCCTAGTTGATCTGACTAACTTTAACTTTTAAGAACATCCAGAAACCCAATGAAATAATTATATCAAAAATTCAAACAAATCGGTGCAACCATTTAGTAGAATATGGTATTCTTTTATAATTTCATTAATCACAGGACTTGTTGTATGGCTTCTGAAGTAATAGAGTTTTAGATGCTTATATGGTTGTTGGTTTTAGGTAACGGTTGCGTGCCACCGTCGGTGCTGCTAGTGCTGGTGAATGAGCACCTGCTCAAGGACAGTTTGGCGCTCGAGTTTGTGCTCGAGGTGTTTGCCATCATCAAGGCCGAGCGAGGCGTCACCTCCCTCGTCACACAACTCAAGCGGGGCCAACTTGAGGGCAGGTAGGCTCAAAACAACAAAACAAAATTAACACTACAGAAAAATTAAGCTTTATTAAGTAATATTTAAGCTCTTCATCGTTGTCATGTTCACCACGCAAGTGCATCGCTGCTCTCGGGAATCTGACTCTGGTGCAGTGGATTGGCGTAAGAAATATAATAATATGTATCTGACCAACAACAATTTTGGCACTTACCCCAACCACACTTGCGAATTTCACAAATGGAACGAGCAATCAATGTGTTGGGTATAATGACGCACCACAGTACTGGCCCGCCGTAATGTTGCGGTGATGTCATTAGTGTTGCTACAATGTTGCAACGTGAGGTTAAAAGTAGAATAACAAACGGATTTTCGGATGATATTAAAACGTCGCCTGCAGATATCAAAAGGTGGCAATCGTGCGTTATATCTTTAGGATTTTAACCTTCTCGCGAAGTAAGTTAACCAGATAAATATTGCCAAGTACGCATCCTGTTACTCCAATTAAACAATTTACTATTTTTCTACCGGGAATATTGCATGATTCTTGTTACATAGAGTTTGTTATATGAAGTTTAAATATTTCCAGGTTGTTAGAATTCCTGCCGCTTAATAGACGCAGTGAGGAGGTGCTGGCCTCTTCGTTCGCCTCCCGGGGGCTCGCCGAACTGCTGCGGCTCCATCGGGCTCAAGCTTCACAGGTTGGTATGATATACTACAAATTCACATAATTTTATGCTTGCGTTCTTCTGTGATAAGGGGTGATTCGTAAAACACAAAATTCCTAACGCTGTAAAATTGTTCATAGTCTTGTCAAATATTTTTGGAAAATGCTTTAGTTTTAGAATATAGGTTTTAAAAACATTACCTTTTTGAATTTGCTCATTATTACAGAATGGGACCCCAAAATACTAATTAATAAAAAAAGAAAGATCTAAACATAATTTTGTTAATAAATAAAATAAAAATAAAATTTGTGGATTTATGATAATGTGTATAACATAACAGTGGAGGATGAATAACAAAAATGTTAGGAAAATTTTGTTACGTAATTTACAAATTGCTACTAAATCTAAATGATGATACTCGATGACGAGTCAGAGTTGTACAACGTTCACTTTGCGAGTTTGGTTAGTTTGAGTATTTCAGACTGTCCAATGCTTGCTGAGTGTGTTGTGCAGCCATGTTGAACTGGCAATCTGATATTATATTTATACTGAAGCTAAATTCGGAACCTACTTTATTTCAACTCTTACTGTCTTATTTATAAACACGGCGTAAATTACTTCAAGGTTTAACCATGGATTATAGTCCTTATTACAATGTGATACAGACTATAATATCAACTTAATTTTACACCGACCTTAGTCCATGTTAATAAGACGGTTAAAGTAGATTCGCTTAGATACGGCCGACTTCGCGCTACTTTAGCTGTAGTTGTTCCACTTCAAAAAAATAAAATTTCGGGCGAAGAACATCCACAGTTAAAAAAGCTTATGATGACCGACTTACTTTACATTGAAACACTGTTAACGATGCCTATTGAATCTGTTATGTACGCCGAAACATTCCAATTGTCTATTGTTAATTTTAAATGACGATTCGGAAAATAGACGCGAAGCGAGTATAATAAGGTCGGTTTGTTGGAACTACCACATATAAGACACTTCGCTCGGGACCGTCATACTAGTAATTATGAGTTTTCTGGCATTTTGAATATATGACACGAAGGAGGCAATCATATTTAAATTTTCACTAAAGTAAAGAGTTTGGCTTCAGTTTAAATAAGTGTATTTAAATACAGTAAATTTTTAAGCAGACGTAAATCCATAGCAGCATTTACAATGTAAGTTTTTGTAGGAAGCTCGTCGTGAACTGACCGCTGCGTTATTGGACGAGCTGGCCGATGAGAGGCCGGTGCGCGACCTCATACAGGAGTTGCGCGACATGGCCAACAAACACGACATACCTGACCATGAAGTGGTCGCCATCGTGAGTAAACAATCACTAGATAATTATACCACATACAAATTTACATCAAACATTAGTGTGTATACGGGATTGGTACCACCGCCCTGCCGCCATAACGTCAGTGCTTGCAGTTGACGTGTTCCGGTTCGGAGGGTAAGTTAGCCGGTAAGCTTACTTTTGCTCGAGGCCTAACATCTAGGCTTTTAGTTGGCAACACAACATTACCACCTTTGGTGTCTCTAGACGGCGTGCATTTCTTACCATCAGGACGTACACCTGCCTATTTGCCTTCCAATATCATAAAATTAAAATAAATAAATAAACGGGAGCATTTCCCAAACATTACGAAGCCAATTCACTTGCGACAAGAAAAGTCGCAAAATGTTAAAACTAATTCGTCTATCTACATTCCATCTACATACACACTCTTTTAATTAATATGATGATACCTGATGACGAGTCGGAGTCGTGCAGCTGTAGCTCGGCGAGCTTAGATAGCTTGAGTACTTCGAGCTGTCTAACGCTTGTCGAGTGGGCTGTTCGGCCGTGGCGAATTGGCAGTCTGATGTTATTGGAGCATATGTTACTAAGTAGATAGTATTGCTATCTAAGCTAGAAGCTAAAAAGTTGTAACAACTCTTGACAAATTTTTATTTTTCTTTACAAGTCGAGTAATAAAAATAAACTGTTAATTCTTAATTTGACTCGCGTTCTTACTCTTGAAAGTAAGGAATTTAAGTGCTAGCGTTAAAAGTTAAAAATTTTATTTCCATTGAAATATTTTATTGCTTAAGTCAAAACAAAGTTTTTGTTTAACAATGTCCATGTTAAAACAATTACATATGCTCTTATAACCAACCCCTGTAATGTCACGTCAAGGATTAGTGTTTGTGTTGGTGGTAAATGGTCGGTGTGGTGTCCAGATCTGGCAGTGCGTGATGTCCCGCGGCGAGTGGAACAAGAAGGAGGAGCTGCTGGCGGAGCAGGCGGCCAAGCACCTCCGCCACTACACGCCGCTTCTCGCCGCCTTCGCGCAGTCCGCCAAGGCCGAGATCGCTTTATTGACTAAGGTAATGATAGTAAAAACATGCTTCACAATGTGTTTACATTATTATACATGTTTATTTTTTTTACTAGATCATGAAGATAAAGAGTACAATAGAATATTACATGTAAGCTCAAAATTTGACTTTAATATGTTGAATATGTAAACCTTGTCATTGTTAAATTAATAAATATTTATTTACTTCTCTCACTATTTTGTGTTCTTACGCATAAATATATATTTAAAGATAAGTCGTAAAGGTCTATACGTGTTAAATATACATATATGAGCAACTAATCACTTAAAATTAAATTGTATTCATCTGATTTTGTAAATTATATTAAATTATTGTTTAGAATTGTAACATTTAAATTGTAATTTATGATCTTAAATTTAAAACATTATTTAAATATTTATGTGCATGGATTTCGTAATTTGAAATTAAAGATGGTTATTTTATTATGTATGTATATATTATGTTATAATATAATTATAGTATAATACATAACACCACACTCTTACTTTCGGGGTGAATTGTAGATTAAGTTTAGATGTTAATTTCAACATAACCAAGCAGCACACTATGAACTAATGATTAAACTACCAGGCCTTTTTTCAACACACAATCGGGCATCTTTAAATTACACCACCAGCAAATCATTGAGACTAACAAGCTATTGTTTCCATTCAGCAAACCTTTTGACATAAGTAACGTAGCGCTTCACATTTAAATAACCGCGATAAACAAATTACTTTTGTCAATAATTAGGTTGTATATTATGTTGTATCGTAGTTAAAAACGAGTTCTCGTACTTTGCATAAGAACAGTTGTAAATTTGAATTAAGTTGTGATCTATGCAACTTGGTCAGTTAAACAACGAAATTTAATTTACCTTACAAAATAACATAATTAATATTTCATTGTTTAATTGACCAAGCCATATTCAATATTGGTCCTTTTTACCTAATTCTGATGTTTTTCTGTCTGTGTTAAAACCAGAAGGAAGAAAGGTATGAGTTTACATATTTCATATACAAAGTATGACATCAATTTTAACTAATTTGGTCATTCTAGTGGTTCTAGAATCACTTCTTCTATCGTTCCTTTTATTATAATATCATAATACTTTAAAAGTACTAGTGTCCGACCGAAGCTTCGGCTTCGGCTTCGGCTTCGGCCACCTTCGGCCAAAAAATCCACCTTCGGCGAAACCTTCGGCTTCGGCCCAAAACCCGGTCGAAGCCGAAGCCGAAGCCGAAGGTCCGAGCATCCGTCGAGATTGAACGAACTGTTACGAAGACTGAGTAAGAGAGCAGATCGGAGTGGTCGTTGTGTTTGCAGAGGCCGCGGGGAATCACTGTCA
>NJDC01058135.1:248141-261923 GCA_002245475.1 Calephelis virginiensis | reverse complement strand
CTTTCACGCTCGAATGGCTGAACGGATTTGTCTGAAATTTGGAAGACAGATAGATTGTGACCTGGATTAACATACAGGCTATTTTAAATCCCGATCGCACACCGGGTTTCGGTGAAAACGCGGGCGAAGCCGCAGGTAGCAGCTAGTAGTCTATAGCCCGCGGCTGTTTCTTATCATTATAGAGCCAAGAACTTATTCGCCGACTTATCCCATAAAACATATTCGTTGATACTTATCTTTTTTTATGATATTGGAGGGCAAACAAGCATACGAATTTCCTGATGGTAAGAAATTCCCGCCGCCTAGAGACACCAAAGGTGGTAATGGTGCGCTGCCAACCTGAGGCTGGGATGTTAGGCCTCGAGCAAAGTAAGTTTACCGGCTACCTTACCCTCCAAACTGGAACACGTCATGATGTTATGGCGGCAGGAATAGGTAAGGCGATGGTACCAATCGAGGTGAGTCGCTGCGAAACTCTACCACCTCGTCAAATGTCACGGTGTTAGAGACGGTAACCCTATGCTCGCCTTTTACGAGTTGCCTGGCAGGAAGGCTAAGGTCTATTCTGCAAAGGAGGCCGGACCAACACGGTGAATACGCAGATTGCTTGAATCCGGAAATTGTCTTTAATTAGTGACTAAATCAAAATTGGTCCAGCACCCTATCAGTCGGCAAAGAACACACAAACTGACAAATACGTTCGAATTTTATTACTAAGATTTCGGTTTCGGAGCGTTTTTTTTTCAATTTTTTTAGTTGAGTTTCAATACGTTTACCGACTTGTAAGCAAAATACTATTAAATAATGTTTACATAATCTACATAATGAGATAAGTGTACTAAATCGTATTTAAGTAATTTACATACTAAGATAAGTGAGATTAAGTAAAGCTACTTTATGTAATTTTTTTAGCATTTAAAACAAATCCTTGATTAATAAAACTTTTCGAAGATCATACATACATACATTATTGTATATATAATATTTACATTAGTATATTATGAAAGTTTGTATACGCTAAGAATATATTAAACCATTTGAAAATTATAGCAAAATAAAGAAACTTACAGTTATAAAGCATGAAAACACTAAACTTTTTTGGCCTATCGTGTAAAAGCTCCCTTAATTCATACCTTGTAATACACCTATCACTGAAAACGTTCCAAACAATAATGTTGTTCTGAAATACTTTCCAAGGGAACTCTAATCCAGATGGAGCTCATTGTAAATAAGCCAGAACAATTTTTTCCAATACAAAAGATGCCATTTATTCCACGAAAATTTCTCCCGAGAACAATTTTATAAGATACTGGAATTTTTGTGTTTACATTCATTTCGTTGATGGGAGCCATAAATGCATACTTAATATGTAATCCCTACTAGTATTGTAAAAGCGAAAGTCTGTTTATCTTTTGCTCTTTCACGGCTAAATCGTTTAACTGATTTTGATGAAATTTGATATGCATATAGCTGCAGACCCGAGTTCAAACATACGCTATTTTTTCATAAATTAACTATCAGGGAATATTATGGAAAAAAGTTTGTATGAATATTATAAATTCGCAAGTTTGTCTGTCTCTTTGATACGCTTTTACGGCTAAACCGTTGGACCTATTTCGACCAGACTTAAAATGTATATGCATTAATTTCTAAAAGACTCGAGTTCAAACACAGGCTACCTTTTTTTCATAAATTAGCCCCCAAGTTACCTTTTTTTGGAGTCCTTTGGAGACTGTTTTTTGAAACGTTGTTTGAAAAGCAGTTCCACACTGAGGAAGTCGCGGCTACTATAATGCCAATAGTAAAGTGGTTAGCTGTCTTGGCTACAAAGTTCACAGAGCAGACCTCGACTCTTGACAAGGCCAAACGTGTAGTATGTAAAGTAGTGTTTTAATAGGATTTTTCAAAGAGCTTTATGTTAGGTACTTATTTAAGAGTATAAAAACTGATATGTAACATTATAATGCCTTATAAATTTAATATTATCACAAAAAAAATACTATTTCATTGATCAGATAGACAGTGGCGGCGATAAAGTGCGGTTAGACGATTAGGTGACTGCTCAGGACGTCTGCAGGCGCCTGACGCAAAGCGGACCTGTGCGCTCATAAAGCGAGGCCTAATTATAAAGTGTAAATTACTTGAATTGTACAAGTAAAGTTATTATTTCTATTTGTTATTTAGAAATACTAATAAATATTTTTTCATATCATTTGTCTTTTTTGACGTGACTACGTTTTATAATTCGATAGAGCCAGCTGCAAGCACCATAAAACATGACTCATGCAGCGTTACTTCTCTTAGTTTATAGTGTATTATCTATGGTTACCTCGCTCTGAGGCGTTCCATTTAAGGCTTAAAGTGCAAGCGAGAGAGCGAAATGAGCGACAAAGATGCACAATCGGCCTCCGTTCTTATGACGTTGTCACGTTCAACTATCGTCAGTAAACCTTTACAGACAACAGTTTCTTTTAACGAGGGTTTAAAGTTTGAAGTGCATTAGGACGTACATTTATCACATTCGCCTAAAGAGCTACTTTCCTTATTTTGTCACGAGTTTTACTCAAAACTATGATACAAGTATCTCCTAAGATATTTAATAAAATGAAATGATTTAAATTTTATTCATATTTAAATACTTTTCGATTATAGCGTCTTTTTTTGATTGGGGTTTTATAATATGTTTATGAAAATGCCTTGCAAGTAACAAGTTATTTTATAATGCTAATAATAATAAAAATGTAACAGTGAGTTAAGCTTAAAAGATATAAGATATAATATGCTATTGCGGACTTTTATAAGAATTCCAAAGGAGGACAATTTTATAGACGATTATTGTGTAGCTTTAACAATTTACGCGATGGAAGCTCTACAAAAGGAATAGTTTGGGTGTGACGCCAGATTCTGAAGATTCAGAAAATGATATGTCCACGGTTGATGATATGTATGTTAAGTGTAAATCCAATCCAACCTTTTAAAGTTGGGGAAAAATACTTTCTAAATTTTCGTTACGTAGATATGTGCATACTAACGAAATTAGCATAAGCTCCTTAAAATACTCTTGAAAAAGAA
The DNA here is from genome assembly GCA_002245475.1 of Calephelis virginiensis. NCBI lineage: Eukaryota > Metazoa > Arthropoda > Insecta > Lepidoptera > Riodinidae > Calephelis > Calephelis virginiensis. The sequence continues at coordinate 258,851 of NJDC01058135.1, read as the reverse complement.
ACATATTTTCTTGGAGTCACAAAACTAAAAAGTTATTATTGTAAACAAATAGCAGCTACCTTTAGTTTACTTAACGTTCATATATATGAAAAAGGGACAAAACGAGGTATTCAAAAGTTTTGAAAAAGTAATTTCTCAAAAATGTAAACTTGTGTAACCTAGCGTCCAAAATGAATTCATTAAAATTTTTTCAGGATGATGACGCTACAAAAACTTGGAGAATGTTTTTGTTGAGAGGAGTAATTAAAGATTTGCGTTTTTTGCAAGAATTTAGTAATCAATTTAACTTTAAATTAGAATATTTTTGCTTGAGTTTTATGAATTGAAAAGAAAATTAACTTAGCTGCGCAAATTTTGTACTGATAACGTTCTTTCAGAATTGATTAAGCCACAGTGGTCCAGTGGTTCGCTTTTAGCTTTTACTATTCGAGGTTCCAAGTTCGATTGTTGGCTAATCTATTTCAAAAAATGGGCTTTTACAATTTTAAAATAAAACAACTTTGCCTAAGGGTCGGGTAAGTGACTTGTTGGTGCTAGCTTTGCTATCATAACGAGGGATTAAGTACCTTCGGGTCAATCGTGGGTGTTTTTGTATCTCTGTCTTCTTCGGAGATATAAGGACGTATATGTAATTGTTTTTTTTAATTCTTATTAACGTAGGCAGGATTCTGTGCAGAGGGAGACAGAGTAAGAAAATGCAAGAATGTATTGTTTTAATCATGGTTCTTAATGTATAAGTATCTCACCTACGATTTAAATCCATATATCACCTGACATCATCATATGCCTAATAGAGGTGGATATCTAATAATAAACCAAAATCATTAAAGCCAGAAATAGTATTGACAAGTTAAGTACTCTTCACGGTTCTGCAATTTTTCCTCAATTTTATCTTTTTTTGACATATTTGTTATCGCCTCTGTGGTCTAGCGGTTCGGCGTCGGACTTGACTTCTTGAGGTCTCCGATTTGATTCCCGGGTCGACCAACAAAAAAAAAAATAGAAAATTTATATTTCCATTATTAAAAATATATATTTATAAAACGTTGCCTGGGATTGAGTATTTGCCCGGTTGGCGATAGGCTTGCCACCTATCACATTGTCTTCAACTACTCGTGGGTGCCTTGGTTGTGCCTCTGCTCACCTCTTCGGGGATATAGGCGTGAAGATATTTTTGATGTGAAAACTTCTTTAGCGACGTTGCGCACTCTTTTTTTTGAATGGGTAAAAACTTCTAAACTCGCGTTAAAATCGTAAGAGAAAAATTCGTAAGACGGATAGCATCATTCCATCGCCAGTGCTTTAACGCTACAACTGGCGTAAAACTTTGTCCGTCTTATTAATAAAGTAAGTTAAGTGGAGTAAAGTCCTCTACGGTTTAACCTAGTATTATAGTCCTTATTACAATGTGATACAGACTACAATATCGATATAATTTTACTCCTACCCTAGTCCATATTTATTAATGAGATGGTGTATGTATTATTAGATGTATTTATTTTCTTTAGCGCTTTATTTGCTATTTTATCATAATAAACTTGAATTGTATCAGACAGCGCTTAAACGCTGAACTGTTAAACATTCTGTGTGATATTATTAAGACACTTTATTTAATTCAACGCTTGATCTGCAGTATTAAATAATTGTACTGTAAAGTGTAAACTGTTTGTTGCTTTGAATGTTTTGCAGTTTGTGGTAGATAATATAGATATTAGTTTAGTAAAACATCTTTTAATTTATTTGCGACTTGCAAGTATATCATAGTTTGTCAGTTAATAGAAATTACAATACAACATTGTAAAGAAGTTTAGCTGTTCGAAAAAGTTGTAAGCTTAACAAAGGAAATAATAGTAGAAGGAACATCGATATACACATATATTTATTATATTGAATTGATTTGAATTGAAACTTATACAGTTTGAAAAATTAAATATTTCATCATATTTTATCTCTTAAGTAATATTATTTTGACTAGCCGAGGTACATTATAAAGTGGCCGTACTAGTACCTAGGTAGCGTACTGAAGTTTCATGGCTTAACACAGAGTAGTATAAGTAGGTACTAATAGTTCTAATAAGGTGTACTAGTACATTTTACGGATTGTACGATTACAGTACGAATCCAAAAATGTCCGATTAAGCACAAGACTATTGTAATATTCAAGTTTTCACTTCTGCCGGCACTCCCGGAGTGCAACCAGTGTTTTTTTATTTCTTGTCCACGCTTTGTTAAGCTATATATATTATATTTATATAGCTCATATTTTTTCGGTTATTACGAGAGTTACAGTGCTATGGCTACGCTCTTCTTGGCAGCTGCTTCACTTTGCTCGTACTTCGTTATGCCCAAGATTACTGTAATATAAAAATAGGCAAAAATAATTTTTGAAATCACACTTGAATTTAAATTTCAATTGTTTGTGTAGAAGTAGGAACAGTCATTAGTCTTAAAGATTACGTTACAAAAGATAGTCTACTCCTGGCCTAGTGAGTACAAATATTGTTTACTAGCTGTTCCGGAGAACTCCGTTCATCCGTTCAGTTTGTATGGAAAAACTTAAAATATTGTTTTTCCTGATTTTCTCGAAGTTTTTACTACTTTAAATTACCTTTATCTTTAAAACGTTCCTTGGACTTCTACAAATTCACAAATACATTCAAAACCAAAATGAGCCAAATCGGGCCCGCTGTTTTCGAGTTTTAGAGAGACTAACGAACAGCAAATTATTTTCATATAAGACAAACTACTGCCCGCGTGGTTAATGGTTCCACAGGAACATTTGTTTGGAATAAAAACTATCCTCTGTGTTAATCCAAGTTACCAACTATGTTTGTGCCACATTTCAAGAAAATCGATTCAGCTGCTTTTGCGTGAAGGAGTAACAAACAAACAAACACACTTTCCGCATTTATAATATTAATACGTTAGATAGATTAAAAAGTACACTTTAAGAAATGAAATTTGCAACGCATGCATGCAACGAAACATTAAAAAATATCGCCTTTGTGGTCTAGCGGTCCGGGTGCTGGACTTGACTGCATGAGGTCCCAGGTTCGAATCCCGGGTCGGCCAACAAAAAGAAAATTGGATTTTTCCAATTTTCTAATAAAAAAATGTTGGTCGGGATTGGAAATGTGGCCGGTTGGCGATAGGCTTGCCACCTATCACATTGTGGGACTTAGTGTCTTCGGCTAATCGTGGGTGCCTTGGTTGTACCTCTGCCTACTTCTTCGGGGATATGGGCGTGAAGATACTTTTAAAAAAAATATTTCAGTTTTAATATCTTTCTATAATTAAATGCCTGTAACAATAATACAGCCATATCAATCACATAGAAAGGTTAGCATGAGCTATATGAGGAGCTTAGTTGGGAGTTTAGTTTCGCAGCAGGTGCAGTTCTATTACCAGTGAGATAATTCATTTATCACGTGGTAGTATCTGCGTTGTTAGAGTAATATGAGTATAGACAAAGAGACAAGACCTAAAAATGTTTATGTTTCACAACGACGCATTGGTTATCTTAGATTAACAAAATCAGTCCATTATTTTATTTGATAATGTACTTTAGAATGCCAAGGCTCTCTGTCAATCTTTCTTTATCCTATTCAAGATCACTGTTTGTGTTTGTGTAAAAAAACATTGAATTTTAGTATTATTTGAGCAATTTTACTCAATTTGTTTTCCCTGAATTAAACTAAAATTATAAAACATTATAACAGCGTTGTTGATGTGATATTGCAAACTTCATTTTCAGGGTTCCGTAGCCTAATGGCAAAAAACGGAACTCTTATAGATTCATCATTTATATATTTCTATCTGTCTGTCTATCTGTCTACTTAGCTATCAGTCTGTCCGTATATCACAGCCACTTTTGGTCGAAACTATAAGAACTGTTGAAACTTGTTAAGTGGAGGTTATCAATGAACTGCATTAAAATTTTCACACAAAAATAGAAAAATAAAAAAACAATGCAAAACAAACAGTTGAAAAAACAAGAAACAGTATATTTAGAACTGAAACACAAAATCTTTTTTCATCAAACCCGTACGTACTATGGATTGGTCTTCCAAATGGTATTGTGATATTTTATATATGTTTTTTTCTAAATTGAATATTTTACGCGAGAGATAGATCCAAAGTAGTAAAATGTCCCCCCATAACTTCTGAAATAAGAGAATGATTAAACTAAAAAAAACATGTAATGTAAATTTCATATATTTTTATATGTCATTTAGATTTCCATCGGAAATTGGCTCGGATGAGATCGTTACCAGATATACGTCTTAAATTGTAAACCGCAACCACTGTATATGAACTACAAGAACTACATTACATTGCTTGATGCTACGGAACCTTTTATGGGTGAGTCCTATTCGCATTTGGCCGCTTTTTTGTTATATCGTGTAGTTTACTCGTCTCTATGACATGATTTTTTTCTATTTAAAAAAAATATTATTGAAAGCATTAATTTTTATTTAAACATTTAAAAAAACTCAGAAGATAATAATCGATTAAGAAAATTTACTGTTAAAACATCCTCAAAGTTGGTTTCACATGGGACGAGATTTATAAAAGACTTTTGCATTTTTATATCTCTAGTATTCCTATTTCAAAATAATCGACAGTATAATGAATCTCATGGAAAATGGAGTCGGAATAAAATCTTGCCAAACCCTCTTCATTTGGGTAAATAAAGAAGTATTTACACAAATGTTTACAGCAAAAGTAAGACGTAGCTCCCCGTCTATGTTAAGACGCTATAGCTTTGTTTAATTATTTTGTAAAACAAGATCCCTGCAAAATTTATGTTCGAATCTTCAACATCTCGGTAAACATTTATTAGACGTAATGACAACCTTCTCTTGATTGTTTTATTGAATCAGTATTTGTGATGCTCTTACCGGTACAACAAAATAAATAAAAAACACTTTTTGTATTCGTATTTTTATCACGCAAAGATATTTGCGTTGTAAACGTTGTAAATATTAAACGAAATACAATTTCAATGTAAGTAAACGATGTACAACCTTTATAAATAAAGACTCTTTTTGTTTTATTAAAATTTCCGCCGTGTTGGTCCTGGCTCTTTTGCAGAATAGATCATCTGCCTTCTTGCCAGGCAACTCGAAAAGGCAAGCATAGCTCTACCGTCACTAATACCGTGACATCTGACTAGGTCAGTGAGTTTCGTAGCGACTTGCCCGGATCGGTACCACCGTCTTATCTATTCCTACCGCCATAACTTCAACGCTTGCCGATAAAAGCACCATTACCATCTTTAGTGCCTCTAAATTAATTTTTTACCTTCAGAAAATCTTCCAATGTCATGAAAGTATGCTTAGCAAGGAGTTTTAAAAGGCAAAATTATTTCACAATTTCAATTAAATATAATAGACAAAAAGCCCCGCAATTTATTACAAGAAACGTAAAATACGTGATTCGTGACAGCCCTTCTTTACCTACTTTTAAGAAAAGATTGAAGGAACATTACTTATCGTTGACACAATAACATACTCATATATTATCCTACTAAGATATTTTAATAATTATAATTGTACATGTTTTTTTTTTACACACTTTATTAGTATATTTTTATTTATTCGTTCTAAGTATAGCTATAGTTAATTGTTTTGTACACGATACCTTCCATTTTATTTTCACAGCTTAATTTTTTTTTGGGTTGGCTGGAAGAAATTTCTTTAGTTAGAGATAAGCTCGCCTTTTGTGCATTTTTAACTTCTCGTGTATTTTGTGTATTTTAGTTTTTGTGTGCAATAAAGTGTTAAATAAATAAATAAAAATACGCACCAACTCAAACGAATACACAATAAAATTGGTTTTACTACCATAATGTTATTTTGTGGGCGTATTTACTTCCACCGCGCAACTTTGCAAGTTTGTATGTTATTAAAACTTTCTGAATGAAATTGTAATCGCAAATTTTTATTAGGCAAAAGTTTTTTGGCTGTCAAACATTGTATTAACTTTTTATTGTACATAACAGAAATTACTAAAGACCTTACAAGTGAATAAAACAATAATATAAAAGTCGTGCAAGATATAAAAGAAACGCCTGCCAGTCAAAATTTAGGAGGAAAATAATAATTGTAATGATAAACTCATGTAAAGTAGTGTTTTTTCTGTAAAGTATTTTTTCAAGGCATTTTTTATTTTATAGCTCTTGCCGAGTATTTGAGTTAAATTTATACAAATTTTAAAGAAAAAAAAATTTTTTTTTTGTAAATAAATGGAAGCATTCATTCATAAATCACACGGTCATTGGAACCAATTAACATGGTTGTATGTTAATTTGTTCATTCCTTACTGACGTTATAGGATATTTGTTGAAATAGGAATATTCGTAGTATACAACTCCTTAAAAAAGTATCTTCACGCCAATATATCCGAAGAGGTAGGCATAGGCACAGCCAGAACACCCACGACTAGCCAAAAACACGTCCTACCATGTGACAGGTGGAAAGCCTATCGCCACTCGGACACATATCCAATCCCAAACAACATTATTTTTATTAGAAACTTGGAAAAAATAATTTTTTTTGTTGCCCGAACCCGGGATCTCATGAAGTCAAGTCCAACATCTGAACCGCTAAACCGCAGAGGCGATCAACAATATCCTGTATAATAGCAAATCTGTTGGCACGATGCAAAAAATAAAAACTGGGGTAAATATGGGTCGTCGCATACATACACACATATATACATATCTTCACGCCAAGTCCCTTACGAGGTAGGCAGAGAGTATGGAGTGCCAGACCTCACGATCCTGACAAACCTGTCTTGCTTCCTTCACATTCATAACCCTTTTCATACAAACACTCCGGTTTCGGAGACTCTTGACACCACCCTTGGATAATATCCGATTGATCTGATCGTGGAATGTCAGCCTTGGTCTCCCCGGGTACCTACATCCATCCACATTCGCATTGTATATCTGCTTTGTCAATCTTTCATCTGTCATTCTTTCCACATGACCGAACCAGCGGAGCATGCCCTTTCGCACTTTAACACCTACACTTACTTTCAATCCCACTCTTTCTCGGATCTCACTGTTACGAATGCGGTCAGCGAGCGTTACACCACAGATTTTCCGTAGTGCTCTCATTTCGACCGCATTTATCCTACTTTCATGCTCTTTCGGACATACCCAGCTCTCGCTTCCATACAGTAACGTTGGGTCGTCGCAGTCCGCAGAATATGTAGTTTTATGCTAGTGCCATCGGAGGAGCGTGTTGAGCAGGTTTTCGCTTTTTAGCTTGAAGCTCGTTCTCCACCGATCGGCGATTAGACACACCAGATTTTATGCCCATTTTACAAAGCGACACTGCTACCTTCAGATGAAAATCTGCTGATGACAAACGGCGAGATACCGGTAGGTTTATGTATTGACAAACCACATACATTTTTGTAAAGTAACCATGCATTAGTCATTATGAGGTCTAGATAATGATTGAAGAGGCGCAGGTGCCATCGTTTACTACGCTTCTTGTAAATTCCTATAATACTGTATATAAGGTCAATACCACCCAAAAACATCTTAAGTATCTTCACGCCCATATCCCGAAGAGGTAGGCAGAGGTTCAAACAAGGCTCCCACGACTAGCCGAAGATACTAAGTCCCACAATGTGATAGGTGGCAAGTCTATCGCCAACCGGGCACAATTCCAATCCCGACCAACATTTTTTTTTATTAGAAAATTGGAAAAATCCAATTTTCTTTTTGTCGGCCGACCCGGGTTTCGAACCCGGGACCTCATGCAGTCAAGTCCAACACCCGGACCGCTAGACCACAGATACCAAAAACATCTTATACCAACTAACATAGTTTAGGGTTTGGGGTTATTAAAAGTAGAACATACGTACCTACTATAACGCATGATATGCATTAGGTATTTCCTGTAATTTTTGCTTTAGATGAATTTTAAAGTTTTTACATAGTTTCATGAGCTTTTCCACGAATACTTTTAATCGCCTCTGCACTGCCATCGCCTTTGTGGTCTAGCGGTCCAGGTGTTGGACTTGACTGCACGAGGTCCCGCGTTCGTATCCCGGGTCGGCCAACAAAAAGAATATTGGATTTTTCCAATTTTCTAATTTAAAAAAAATGTTTGTCGGTATTGGAAATGTGCCCGGTTGGCGATAAGCTTGGCAACTATCACATTGTGGGACTTAGTGTCTTCGACTAGTCGTGGGTGCCCTGGTTGTGCCTCTGCCTACCTCGTCGGGGATACGGGCGGGAAGATACTTTTTACTTATATCTTTTAAAAAATGGAAGCACTTCTATTAGCGCGAATCAGACTAAATAAACTAAAATAATGAAGTCTCGTGGAATTTATGCAGCGTACTTACCTACCAAACTAAATTCGCAATCTCCTCTCAATCGAAATAATGTCAAGAGATTAAACCTGTCTTGTGCTGCCAGATTATTATTATTGAATCCTGACTAATTTGACTTGCGTAAAATGAGCCCCTACTTTTTTATGATATTGGAAGGCAAACAAGCAAATTAATTTCATGATGGTAAGAAATTCACGCCGCCTAGCGACACCAAAGGTGGTAATGGTGCGTTGCCAACCTGGGGACGGGATATTAGGCCTCGAGCAAAAGTAAGTTTACCGGGTACCTTATCCTATGAACCGGAACGCTTCAACAGCACTGACGTTATGGCGGTGGTATCAATCCGGGCGAGTCGCTGCGAAACTCTACCACCTAGTCAGATGTCACGGTGTTAGTGGCGGTAAGCCTATGCTTGCCTTTTAAGAGCTGCCTGGCAAGAAAGGCAGATGGTCTATTCTGCAAAGAAGCTAGGACCAACACGGGGAAAAAGAACTTGTCAAAACAGAAAATTGTTTTAAAATGTCAACATTTATTTTTTAATTCAGCTTAGTCTACTTAGCAGGTAGTGCCACCAATATTGTCTATTGCTTCCTCGACTTATCAGGATATAACAAAGTACAAACTGATTTGCATTGGTTTATCACGAAATTACAAAACTTTCTAACTTCAAAGTCACGTAGACTTTACAAGAGGCATTAGTTAGGTGTATACTTAGTATGCGCTTCGGCTTTACACTTTTTATACTTGATACTTTTATTTTTTGTAGTAGTAGTAGTAGTAGTATCTTCACGCCCATATCCCCGAAAAGGTAGGCAGAGGTACAACCAAGGCACCCACGACTAGCCGAAGACACTAAGTCCCACAATGTGATAGGTGGCAAGCCTATCGCCAACCGGGCACATTTCCAATCCCGACCAACATTGTTTTTAATGAGAAAATTGGAAAAATCCAATTTTCTTTTTGTTGACCGACCCGGGATTCGCACCCAGGACCTCATGCCGTCAAGTCCAACACCCGGACCGCTAGACCACAAAGGCGATTTTATTTTTTGGCTGAGCTAAACTAAATTTCCGAAGCTTGACGATTATAGCCGAAGCGCATAATTTAAATAGTTACTACATGGGTGTTTTTTGGATTTTCAAAGTACCTATTATATTACAATTCCCGATCGAGTAAGATCTAAACGCGCCTCGCCCAAAGTTCATTTTGTAGTCTGTCAGGTACAACCGGGTGAAACAATCAGTAGCTATTTTTGGTGCCAGTCCAAAAATATCTTTTTTATTTGTTGGTTATAGTTTAAATCGCCTCTGTGGTCTAGCAGTTCAGTTGCTGGATTTGACTGCATGAGGTCCGGGGTTCGAATTCCGGGTCGGGCAACAAAAAGAAAATGTGGTTTTTCAAATAAAAAAAGAATTAAAAATTAAAAATCTCGGGATTGGATGAGTGCCCGCCCGGCTGGCGATAGGCTTGCCACGTATCACACTGTGGGACTTATCGTCTTTGGCTAGTCGTGGGTGCCTTAGTTGTGCCTCTGCCTACCTCTTCGGGGATATGGGCGTGAATATACTTTTTTTGTTATAGTTTAGTATATTAATTAATCCAACATGTGCAATATAATAAATTATGAGTCATACGTAAAACAGTACAAGTGTTTTTTTCATTTAAAATATGAATATTTGGAAGTTTTACCAAGCGCCGAAGATGGAAAATATCAAACTATACAATATGATTTTTCGAAAGTTGATTAACCGAAATGTGTGGATACTAGACCAATATTTAACTATGAAAAAATGTAAAATACCATGAACTTTAATAAAACATCTATATATTAATACGTGATGCCAAAACTTTGGATCCCTTTTTACGAAAATTGCGGCGACGCAGGAGCATAAAATTTGGCACACTAATAGTTTATATGTAGGAGAAGTGCAGAACGCTAATATTTTTCAAATGATAATGCTTATGGGCGACCACTAGTACAAATAAATGTACCTCAAAGACCTAAGACCTAGTTTTGTAATATTTAAATAAATAATGATTTAGTGTTACATATGTATAAAACAGTAAATTTAATTTAGTAATTTATTAATTAGTGGTGGCAATTGACATGTTTTTAATATTTTCTCAAATGGTATTATTTTCACAATTTAGTGGTGAAAGAATCTATAGCTAGCAACTCCGTTGTAATAACCTATGAAAGTTTTTTTTATCTACCCATTATAAATGAATTTATATTTACAAATTCAAAACATTGTTTAGTTTAAGTTTTAGCCCTGATGATGATGTAACCTTCAGTTCTCAATACATTTATGAGAATTTAATGTATGTTAAAAAAACTATGTATGTTTACAAAAA
>NJDC01058135.1:217433-233064 GCA_002245475.1 Calephelis virginiensis | reverse complement strand
TACACGATTACTCGGCCAATAGCCTACCGATTTTGATGATTCTTATTTAGAAAGATAGGTCATGATTCTGAAGTGGTCCCATATTACTTTTAACATGAACCGAATACTTATTTTTGAGTTGTAGTTAATAGTGCAATTTTTTTTACTTATTTTCTATCTGGAAAAAATATCACATCGTAGTACCTAATTATTAAATTTGTAATTAAATTAATAGAATAGAATATATTTTTATTCACATTCACCTAACAAGAGGCACTTGTGACGAGTCTATACAATACTAAAACTGCCACTGGATTGGAACCCGGCCACACAATGAGAAGATCCGGCAAGAAACTCAGCGGGCTGTCTTTTTTTTCCTTATTCTATACAAATTACATATAATAGTAAACTAGTAAGAGATTGGTATGAGGAGCAATTAATCCCAAGCACTCTTATCCGACAGATATTCAGCAACGGTACTTTTTTATACAATTTCACTTTGACACATTTTTTAAATTTATTTAATGGCAGGTCTTTTATAAATCGGGAAGTTTATTGTAAAAGCGTATACATTAGCCCATGAAAGAATGACTAACTCTGTGAAGACGGGACACTTGCACAGCAAGATTGTTTTTATTCCTCGTATTTACATTATGTGAATCACAGTTTCTTTTAAATGAATGTAAATTCTTCTGAACACATTAAATTTTTATAGACGTACTGGGAAGTAACAGTTAGTATTGATTTCTTTGAATATTTCTCTAAGGGAAACTCTTGGGCCTAACTTATAAATTGCACGTATAGCCCTCTTTTGTAAAACAAATATAGTATTTACATCGGCAGAACTCCCGAACTCAGAATAGTTAACCATTAATAATTAATATTTAACTATTATGTTGGAGTCGCTTTTTGCAGTGTTGCTGCGGTTAATTATTTAAAATCAAAAAAGGGCTTACTTGAGTATATTTTATGACATACTAGCTGCCCGCCCTCGTTTCGCTTCGGTTATTCAAGAATTAAAATCCTAGTAATATTATAAATGCGAAAGTTTGTGAGTATGTCCGGGGGAAGGGGGGAATGCAGTAAGCGCGTATGTCTTTGCTACGCTTCAACGATATTTAATTTTGCTCCCGGAGATTTTAACTTTTTGATAACTTATTAGTTGTTAATTTTTTTTCTGATAGTGTAAAAGGCAATTTTGATCTAAATTACACGAATAACGTATTTAACAGATTTATTTGATTAAGGGTTAATACTGTATTGTTAAAAATATGTTCTAAAGTAACCCTTCATTTTACTGTTTTAAGTAAACGCAAAAAACGGTTATTGTGGGTTATTCTTTAAAGAAAGACATATACCACTGCTTAAGTACTTTTTTTTAGATCTATCGAAGAGGAAAAATCTCACCATATATTGTTTTGCTAAAACTCAAAAGGTTTTGACAGAGTTTTCGAGGAAAGCTCCCGATCGGCTTATTTTTTGCCGACATATTGAACTAATATCTTTGTAATATCGTTGGTTTGTACAAAACATAAACTTACTATGTACTAAAACCTTCCTCAAGAACTGTTCTATCTATTGTTGAAAACCGAATGAAAATCCGTTCAGTACTTTTCGAGTAAATCGCGAACAGACAGATGCGGCGGGGGACTTTGTTTTATACTAAGTATTGACTAGCGGCCCGGTAAGTACTTCGCTACGTATATGACAACAACTATTAAAACTAAAAAACTATTATTCCAAGTATTTATTAGAATACTAGCTGAACTTCCCGCGAACTTCGTTCCGCTCATTCAGTTTGTATGGGAAAAATTAATTTTTTTTCCCCCCAGTTTATTCACAATCGAACAGGCTAAAAAGTATCCTATATCCTTCTCCCGGTTCAAAGCTACCTTCCCACCAATTTACATTCTAATCGGTTCAGCCGTTCTTGAGTTATAAATAGTGTAACAAATAGCACTTTCTTTTATTTATATAGATTTAAAATATACATTTTCTAGTTTTATAGTTTTCGCCCGACCCGGGGATCGAAGCCCTCAAGAAGTCAAGTCCGACGTCGGACCGCTAGACCACAGAGACGATAATTGATGTATATATACAGGATTTTCTGAAGGTTTCCGAAGGTTTGTTAGTCAATCATGGCTGAGCACAAAGAACTTAAATAAAGATATTGAAATTTTCTCACTTGTATTCGACGCATTTTCGATATGAGTCTGATTTAATTTTCTTAATGGAATTTGCGTATTAAGTGCTGGAAGATTTTACGTAAAAATAAACCCTAACAAATTACCAAGTTGTGTACAGTCAGTGTCAAATTTATATGAGCTCCTAGAGTAGTATTATTATTTTATTATTATTTATTATTATTATAATTATCTGCAAAAGATTTTTTTTTATGATATTGGAAAGCAAAGAAGCAGACGGATTTCCTGATGGTAAGAAATTCAAACCGCCTAGAGACACCAAAGGTGGTAATGGTGCGTTGCCAATCTGAGACCCTGATGTTAGGCCTCGACCAAAAGTAATTTTTCCGGCTACCTTATCCTCTAAACCGGAACACGTCATGACGTTATGGCGGCAGAAATAGGTAAGGCGGTGGTACCAATTCCGGTGAGTCGCTGCGAAACTCTACCACTTAGTCAGGTGTCACGGTGTTAGTGACTGTAAGCCTATGCTCGCCTTTTACGAGCTGCCTTTCAGGAAGGCAGATGGTCTATTCTGCACAGGAGCCCGGACCCGCACGGGGGTTTGATTGATACATAGTGTTACAACAGATTGATAGAAACAGTTCCAATATCATGGTGTTTTGTGGTGGTAAGCATCATGCAGATGGTTGTAATCACGCCCCAATCACGCCTTCCACAAAGGTTACCTTGGTGGAAACTTTGTTAGAAACAAATTAAAATTTGGATAAAATCTACGTTCCACAAGGATGCAAACCAATGTTTAATCCCTGTGGGACCCCTATTATACTAAATTAACCTACTAAGTGTTTATTTTATCTATAAATAATCAGTCAGGGTTCTTAAAATTATCTTAGCATAGAAAACTCTAACAGTTATATTTTCACAAAGAAATAGAAAACGTAAATGTAGTTTGGGATTCATTAAGTGTTTATTTCACAGATCATATTGAAAACCGAGTTCAGCAAAGCTAAATTACGAATACGAATACGAAGTTACGAATCGAAGATATCTATGTTTCTTCTGGACATATTCAAATAATACCGACGTCTGAAAACGAAAATTGGCAACGACTGTCCTGCATTTTATTTCTACCTTTATTATGTAGTACATGTTTATGCTAGGTATCGGCATCGGAACAGTAACGGTAAAGTACAGGTACCCACTTTCGAAATGGCAAGAACCACTAAGTACCAGTATAGAACCTGTATTTTGGTATCGGATCCAAGCCTTGGTATTGCCTGAATTCTATAAAATTATAGTATAACATTTAATGTTATACTCCAGTTTGGCGCAACCTTCATATAAAAAAATGAAAAAAATAAGTTTGCTATGTTTTTTATTCGCCCAAATCATATGACACTAGTTGCCTTATATCTAAATGCCTTTAGACTTACTTACAAATTATACGGTTTATACTTTTTCAAGTAAACTTCATACAAAATTCGAGTTTGCTATGTATCTATGGAAATCCCGCCTCTTATTACGTAGTATTTATATACTCTTTGGTTATACTCGCATATGTAAATGCGGTGGTGGGGCACGTCACTTTAAGTTAGATGATAAAAGCTTATTTCATTTTAATTTGACGCTGACTGTACTAGCAAGAAATTTTTCATATTTTATGAAACATTTCAAGATAATTGGTCTAGAGTCTAGACCAGTTATAAAAATGTTGGTATAGTTACATGAGATCCTAAGCTAGTTATCTCTTCCAGAATGGCAACGTTACAACCTTACCTCGACACTACAAAGACAATGCTCGCCATTGTCGTGTTCCAAGTAAGATGGTAGCAATTAGACTCTGCACTTCAGACACTGGTCATAGCATACGCACCAGTAACATCTCGTGTGTCTATAGGCGATGATTAATTTTCTCTTACCGTTAGGACAACTTCTCGATTTTTCGCCATTTTAAAACATCAAATAGGTACCTAAAGTTAAAACAGTCTATAAATGGCCAGTCACTTGTCCATATCTACATATAATCTATAGTCAACAAGAAATAAATAAATAATTAAATAGCTATTTTTCTTATGTACAGGGGTTTTAGATGTACCTACTATAAACCTGCTTGCTTGCTTTTAAATAACACTTATACTTTTCCACAATAGAAACATCTAAACAAAGCAATTTACATTTAGGTAATATGGTTTCACGTTTTATAGCATTATTAGTGATTTACAAAAGATAAACAGTTTTGGGAACCCTTCCATCTGACATCCCCCTTGGATAAAAACCGAGCAATTCAGTCATAGAATGTCAACGGAGGCACCCACAATCATAGTAATGTAATATACAAATTTTAACTCGGCCCTGTTTTGGAATTAAATACCTACAGTCGTGTGTTACAGTAAGATCGTCAACACGAGATAGGGCTGTGCGCCTTCAGTGTTTTTCGAATTTCTTGCTTCCAGTATTGCCACCTTAGTTTTAGAAATGAAAGACGATGGACAGAGGATTGACATGTCATTTCCTTGGGCTAGTTACATAACTTATATAATAGTTTTATATTGCAAAAAAAAAAGTTATATATCAACTTATGAAAAAATTATGTTTTTGATACACATCTTTAAATTAGTCGGTTCATAAAAAGAAAACGCTCCAGGAATTCCCGCCGCCTCTGTAGGCTCCACGGGGAAGACTCGGACCGGCGGCGCGGCGTAGAAGTGCGGTATGTTGCCATAATCGAACAAATGGTATCAACGGATTATCCACAAATGTGAAAAGGGCTAAATAGCCCTTTCCGGGTTAAATCATTAAACAACGAGTTCACCTACAGTAAAAAGTTCTAGATCTAGCCCCAAAAGGGCTAAGATGGCAACACTGCTTGCTTCTCTGCTTATTTCATTTCTTCCTGATTTTGTGATCACATGTATTGTATTTTTATTTTTATGAAACAATTAAAAGTCAAACGCATTACGCGTTTTAGTCATTGAAATTTTGTATTTCTTATTTATTTCAGATATATGTAAAAAAAAAAGTATTTGAAATACGTCAAATTGTAAGCTTAAAACATTTGCATTTATTTTTTTGTAACTATTGGATAAATTTGGACCAGGGTTTCACTAATTCAAAAACACAAGTTCGTTTTGAAATCTGACGTTCAAGTTGAATAACCTTTTTTCAGCAAGATATCGTTTTATCTGCCAACGACGTCATTTGTGTTTGCTATCTCTGTTGTATTTCTGTTGATCACTGGAGATAGCAAATACAAAACACGATTCGATGTACACTCATCCATTTTGAGTTGGTAACTGAGTTACATAATCACCCCCCAGGCCACCACTGTCATTTTTCTGTAATTAATAAAAATATGATAGCAAAAATTTAGTAGGTACACGTAATTTTTACTGTACATTGTAATAGGTTTGCCACCAATTTTACAAAAAAATAAGTTTTGTAAATGACTAAGTTTAGTAAGTTAAATCACGAACTGTGGTTATAATTTTACAATTGTGTTGGAAATTTGGCAGTTCTTTGAAAATTTTGGAATTATAAATCGTTATGTAAAATATCTAAGCATTTTACTGTGTTACATTTTGTGTAAGCAAACGCAATGATATTGTAACCTTACAAAAATCAGTACGGCTATAGATTTTTGATATTAATTAAAAGTTTATAAAAACAATTACTTAATTGTTAGTGATAGCAACGATATTTTGTTAAAAGTAAAATTGCAGATGCTCTTGGTATAGTGTGCACACAAAAAATAATTTATGTAACATTTTTTTAATTTTTTGCCAGTTAAGTCCACGCTTTGCACGCCTACGACATTATAGCGGGAAACTCTCCTACGCTATGGTTGTAGTATTTCTCCGTAACTTCAGTGTAAAATTAGGGCTTATCGATTTAGAGCTGGGAATGTAGAATTAGAAACTTGGCTCTACACGAGATCTGATTACTTTTTGACAGTGCGAGCTATATGGTCTCGTTTTGGCAACATTTAACATGAAATGTTTTTGTGGGATTAGCTTTATCATCTAACTTGAAGTGACGTGCCTCGCTACCGCATTTACATAAACGAGTATAGCATTAAATGTGATACTATAGTTTTATAGTATTCAGGCAATACCAAGGCTTGGAACCGATCGTCGAAGAAAGTCATGTAAGAATCATGAATAACGCTTACCTCAAGTTCATTAAACGAGATTTGGCGGCAACGAGGAACTACACGATAAGTCACAGACTACATACCCCGATAAGTACACTAATTTCTTCATGACTATTTCTTTTATGTACTTTACAACATGCCACCAATATCGACTAATTTCATTCAATATAAACACGAAACTTAATAATTACGAAAAAACTACGACAATTTTTTCTCTTGATGGCATCACAACTGTAGTAACTTCTTGGCGCACACTTGTTCCGTAAATAAATATTAAAAAAAATAATGGAATGTTTTAGTTCTATTGTTATCTGTGAAATAGTTCTTAAAAAACGTTAATTTGACATTTCTAGTAATTTTGTGTAACATGTTACGTTAAGAATGTGTTATATTAAGAAAACTAATTAAAAAAGACAAAAGATGCACGGTCTGGTACACAACGCCATAGTTTCAGCATCTTGAATTCTCGGAAAAGTAGCATTATGTGTGACACAGTTATAGTAAGAGAAACATTCTCAACTTAATGACTATCCCGAGAGAAAATATGCGAGTAAAATTTTTTGCCCACACATTAGTATATAATTAATATGTAGGATCTAGAAATTTCCCTCGTGTACATTACCTTAAATTATTTTGTTCCTTGCAAATTATGAAATACGTAATTAAATTATCTACACATGCACTTAAATGAAACAAAACTGCTATGACTGCTTGTAATATTAATATACCTTCGTCTCACTACATGCAAAATGAATACACGGTATGCATACCAGAATATTTCTTTTTATACTCTTTGTCTGTCCGTCTGTCTGTATATTTGTTTCCGCTAATCTCTGAGAAAGGTGAAATAGATGTTGAGAGGATGTAGCTACATGCACATGTAGGATTTCATGTGCATTTAGCTGATGTAATAAGGAATAACTAAGGCTAATTTTATTTTAGACTCTTTTGTTAAATTCTACGCGGACGAAGACGCGAGCTAAGCTATTTTTGTATATACTTACCACCAAAAAATATTTGGAGAATTTATAAGTTAAATAAATAGTTGCAAATTGTTAAACAAATCAGCAGCCCGTCCTTGCTTTGCACAGGTGGACAAACTTGAGTTATTATACACATAAACTTCTCTTGAATCACACTACCAAGTACAAAAAAAAGACGTGTGGCACTCGGAGACTGCCGCGGTAAAGCTTTTGCATAAGCAGGCTTGAGTCACCAGATTGCGGGGCAAAGATGCGCCAGTATGCGCAGTAACGCCGATACAACCAATTCCACCAAGAGGCGAGTTGCTGAACTAAAGAGACAAGCGTGATCAAAAAGTCATGAAAAGTTCTGCTATTCATCTATAGATGACAAAACTAAAAAGTATCATCGCTGTGCCNNNGGGGGGGGGGGTGTTAGGTTATTTTCGTTACGGAAATTCTGGATTCGGTCTCCACGCTCAAGGCCCGCAATAGAAGCTACGAAATAGCTTAAAAACACATGGAAATCCCTTACAGTCTTAAAGATCTAAACATACATACCGCGACAGACCGCGAAAAGTGACTGTTGTATAAAAGTAAAAGTATCTTCACGCCCATATCCCCAAAGAGGTAGGCAGAGGTACAACCAAGGCACCCACGACTAGCCGAAGACACTAAGTCCCACAATGTGATAGCCAAACGGGCACATTTCCAATCCCGACCAACATTTTTTTATTAGAAAATTGGAAAAACCTAATTTTCTTTTTGGTGGCTGACCCGGGATTCGAACCCGGGACCTCGTGCAGTCAAGTCCAACACCCGGACCGCTAGACCACAGAGGCGAGGCGAGGTGTATACTTTAGAGTAATGTAGTGATTAATAATGCAGTAATGTAGTACATTTAGTGGAAAGTCTCAAGAATTCTTAAGTCAATTGTAAGATTTTAAGGACTGACTCAAACCCTGAGATTTTTGAAGTGACATTTTCACAAAGGGAGAGTCTTTCGTTACGTAACGCATTACGGCACTAGTCGCCCATTGGTCGAAATTCTATAATACTAATACATAATACACCATAATAAATTTTAATATATTTTCGATAAGAACGCCATCTTCATTTATCAAGACCATCTTGTTTCCAAATTATATGAATATATTTTGTACGCTATCTGTGATCTTTTATCGTTATAATCAATATATTTGTATGTGTGCGTCAAATGCTTGGTAGTAAGTGTAATGTTTTATTTTTTCGACTATACTATTGAAAAAAAAAGTTAGCGTTCTGCACTTCTACACATAAACTATAAGTGTGCGAAATTTCATACTCATCTGTCGGCGCAATTTTTGTAATATTGTGATGTATAAACACCATTTTGGACGTAATATTATTTAAGTTGCAATGTTTTAATCTTACGTATAACAGATTCATTCGAAACAATATCTCGAAAATATTTCTGTGGAAAATACATGAAATGACTCATAAGTTTTATATTATTTTAAACTTAAGGAGTTTATTAAAAATGATACCTACCTTATTTTACAAAATATTGTCACTACATAATCTGTCATAAACTTTTAAAGTTTTGATACCTTATTTTACGAAATATTGTCACTACATGACCTGTCATAAACTTTTAAAGTATTTTCATCTTATTAGGCATAACCGTGACAGCTTTAGCTTTAGCATTTTCCCGCTTTTAGTACGGAATAGTCTTGAGAAGTAAGAACTTAGTTATCAAGGTAAAAAAAGTTTTAATATTCATAGTTTCTCGACGGTAATTTTTGTAAAAGTTTTTGTCTAGCATACTTTTAGTATAAGTACGTGCCCTTTTACAGTAAGTACGGAGAAAACCAATAAAGAAACTTCAGCGAAATTGCTAACTGTTAATTAAAACCTGTCACTCACATGCCATCATTTGAATGAAGCCTATAATTGGAGATTCCAGATATGTATCATGAAATGTTATTTTTAACTTCTGATGAAGTTTGACGTCCTGAAGTAAAAGCCTTTTATAAATTTATCCTGCGAAGGTTATATTATATATTTTGCATGTATGTATTTGTAGGTTTTTTGAGCAACATTTTTTAATCTTATAACTTGTAAGTTTTGAAGATTAATGTGATACTTTTAAATTAATTTCAAAATCAATTAACTCGTCCTCGATTTATGCTCTCTTTCTTTCTTTAAAAGCCTAAAGAGGCTTTGGCCTTCTCGTTAGTATCTTGCCATTAGTCAAGTAGAAATTTGCATCCAATTTTATATCAATTTTAATACATTATAATTAGTCAGTCAGTCAGGAAGTCATGTCAGGCTCTTGGGTAAAGCGGTGGCCTCATTATTCAAGCTCATATAATGAGATTTGGCGGCAACGAGGAAATACATGATACGCTAATTTCTTCATGATTATTTCTTTTGTGCACTTTCACTGAACAAAATTGTACAAAATGCCACTAAAATTTCACACAATATTAACACAAAATTCCCAAAATTATGAGAAACTTCGACCATCTTTTCTCTCGTTGACGCCAAAACTCGATTTATGATGTCATTCATATAAATTGAGTTTTTTTTATCACAATAAGATTCTGTCATCAAATCCTGACTTTGTGTCAACGGGACCTATTCTGTAGTAAAGTAAATTTCAAATAAAAAAGAATTTTTAAAATCGGTTTCGAAAAGACGACGAAATCTTTTAATATACACAAAAAAATGTAAGAAGCGAACTTATAAAAAAAAATTATTAACTTAAAAATCTGATTTATTTTAAAGAAGGAGGAGGTTATAATATTTTTAAAAGGCTATTACATTGTGCGATATTATTAAGCACATTGTAACTAGATTCCAATGAATATCGTATAACTTTCTTTTTAAAATAGCTAATATCCAGCAGACCTCGCGGTTTTTACAACTTAACCAAAAATAACCGTATCTTCACGCCCATCCCCGAAGAGGTAGACAGAGGCACAATCAGGGCACCCACGACTAGCCGAAGAAACTTAAGTCCCACAATGTGATAGGTAGCAAGCCCATCGCCAACCTGGCACATTTCCAATCCCGAGCAAAATTTTTTTCACCAACCAACCACTTCCAACCACCAACAATTTCACCAGATAATAAAAAAAAATAAAAGAGTAAGTAATGTCGTCTTAGGGTGCCATTCCACTTGTCAAAGATCTTTGTCCAATGTGTCATTTATCAAAGATCTTGGATCACTTCATCCAAGTTACCAGTAGCTTCGAAATTTGCTTTCTAGTTTCATAAAAATTCCTGGCAATTTTTTCTCTTTTTTTTTGTTGTACGGAATTGAACTCGGAACCTCAAGAAGTTAAGTCCAACGCCGCCCCGATATAGACTAGAAAACAGCTGTTTCGACAGGAAGACAAATTATTGGTAGCAAATCTTTACCACTAAAACATGATCATGGTCGTATGACCATTGGGTTTGGGTTCTAGCTATGACAGCCGCAGCGGTTCGTAAATATTATTTTAGGTAACTTGGGCTAGAATGGATGAAAATAAAAAAAAATGACGGGTCTCCGGGAGTGCCGGCAGAAGTGTAAACTTGAATATTGTGCATTTTTGATATCTTGGAATGGTTAGGGAATAATTTTGCACGAATTGTTTTAATTATCAGTATGAAAATACTATCATTTAAGTGATAGAATACAATATTAATTTATTGAGCTATCGTACACAAACATGACAACACGAACACTCGCGCAAGCGCCCTGCGCCTTCTTACGAATTTTCGATCAGGTCACGTGTCTTGACGCGAGTTTAGAAGTTTTTACCCATTCCAAAAAAAGAGCGCAACGCCGCTAAAGAAGATTTCACTTTAAAAAAAATGTATTATTTAATTTGGATTAAGGTAACGATCTTTTTGTGCTCTCATCAATACGCTTTAGATTATAAAATTTCTGCTCTAACAATATTCCCAAAGCCAATTATGTACTTTTTTATTTGAATCGAAATTAAAACTTTATTTTATAAAAACTTTCGCCATCTGGACGATTTCTTTTTTAATTAGTTTTCGGTCCAGCTGCTTGTGTTTATTAAGATTTTTAAATTTATAATGATTACAGTTTTGCAATGTCTTGTATCTTAACGCCCGTATTCACGAAGATGTAGGCAGAGGTACAACCAGATCACCCATGATTACCTTCTAAATGTACTGCTTAGTCCCACTATGTGATAAGTTGCAAAACTTATCCAGTCCCAGACAACGCTTTTAATAGAAAATTTTTCGTTTTCTAAAAATTAAACCTAGTGCGATCGAAAACCCCTACATTTCTGAGGGTAAAAAAATATTAGGTATATATTATATAGAAATATATTATAGCTGACCCGGTGAATTTTGTTCACTTGGCACTCTTAGTGCGCCATCTGTGATCTTTGATCGTTATCATCAGTATATTTGTTTGAGTGTCAAGTGCATGGTATTGTGGGTAATGTTTTATTTATTGATTCAATGTACTTTATAAGCATTATTATTGAAAAATATTAGCGTTCTGCACTTTTCCTACACATAAACTATAAGTGTGCCAAATTATTTGCCAAATTGTGCTCCTGCGTCCTCGCAATTTTCGTAAAAAGGGGTCCAAAGTATTGGCATCACGTATTAATGTATGGATAATTTCTAGATTACAAATCTTATGGCTTGGAAAAAAATATTGGACTTAATTTACAGATGTAAAGCATATACTATATTACAAAAATAGAATAAACGAAATCGGACTACGCGTTAATGTCAAAATGTATAATGGGGAAAAAGTCAAAATGTAAATTTGACAATAATTATTATCAAATTTACATTTTGACTTTTACCCCTCTCCCATGAGAACCCCTTTTGTAAGCGGGATATAAAGTGTCCTATAACCTTTATCAAAATATAAAGTACCTAATTGACTATTTTCGTAACGATTAATTCAATAGATCCAGCGTAAATCGAAGTTGGGGTACAGACAGATAGACATACAAACAGGCAGGCAGGCAGACAATCAGACGGACAGACAGACATTTTAGAAAATTCCAAAATACTAGAAATATGTTCTACTACCGCTTTTGCTACTGCACTGATTTTCAATCCTGCCAATCCAAATCCTATTAATATTATAAATGCGAAAGTTTGTAAGTATGGATGTATGGATGTTTGTTACTCTTTCACGCTCGAATGGCTGAACGGATTTGTCTGAAATTTGGAAGACAGATAGATTGTGACCTGGATTAACATATAGGCTATTTTTAATCCCGATCGCACACCGGGTTTCTGTGAAAACGCGGGCGAAGCCGCAGGTAGCAGCTAGTTAAAGTATAAAATAAGTGTGGACAATGTTCCTGTGTTAAGAATAAACTCTGAAACTACTAAACTACATTTATTAAAATTTTGACAGGTCACACAAATTGAATGTAACCGCAAAGTAAGCAAATTAGGATATGCTTGTGTTATGGATCAATGATTCTAGCATACAGAAAAAACTTTTTTTTATGCTATTGGAAGGCAAACAAGCAAACGGATTTCTTGATAGTAAGAAATTCACGCCGCCTAGAGTCACCAAAGGTGGTAATGGTGCGTTGCCAACCTGAGGTCGGGATGTTAGGTCTCAAGCAAAAGTAAGTTTACCGGGTACCATACCCTCCGAACCGGAAAACGTCATGACGTTATGGCGGTAGGAATAGGTAAGGCGGTGGTACCAATCCGGGCGAGTCGGTGCGAAACTCTACCACCCTGTCAGATGTCACGTTGTTAGTGATGGTAAGTCTATGCTCGCCTTTTACGATAACTTAGATAGATACCAGAATAAATTTAATAAACACCCAGACCCGGAAACGCATACATCTAAATAATCATCACACAAATGTCTGCCCCCGTCGGGAATCGAACCTGAGCCTCGTGGTTGGTCGGTGTAGTTAGGAGAGTACGCTAGCCACTCGATCAGCGATAACTATTTGTAATTGAATCCAACTTTAAATATAATTTTGTCCCAATATCTCAACAGCATAAGGAGGACTAAATAAACTTGGTAGCAGGAGATTCAGCGGACAAAGCTGGTTTTTTAATAAAAGGTGGATTAAATGAGATTTGTAGCCATTTTACAAACCTTACCCAGAAAAATAATTACACAGTTGGTATCGTTTAATATTGCTTCACAAGTGGCATCTCTGAAATAAATAATCGGGAGTTTTGGAGCCATCGAGAACAAAGATGGTCGAAGTTTGTTACTAATTATTGAATTTTGTGTTTATATTTAGTGAAATTAGTCAATTTTGGTGGCATTTTGTACAATTTTGTAAATAAAATAATCATGAAGAAATTAGCGTATCGTGTATTTTCCCGTTGCTGCCACATCTCACTATATGAGATTCAGTAATGAGGCCACCGCTTTACTTAAGACCCTACATGACTTTTACTGACTTATGATTAATTTTGAATAATTGAAACCCGATTTTGGAAAATCCGTTAACTTGATGCAAATTTGTACTTGACTAATGGCAAAGTGCTAACGCGAATGCCAAAAAACTAAAGAAAGAAAAAGAAAATTTACTTTGGAGTTAGATTCAATATGTGTAAGTTGGGCTGGGATGCTTATTTATGTCCGTCAAAATGTTTCTTTATTAAATAGTAATCATAAAATTTTCTTTGAAAACTTTGCTGCATAATCGACGGCTTATACGATTTGAATAATGATGTTGGGCTTAAAATTGTAATTAGAGTTGGAAATTTGAATAATTCCTTTACAAATTGGTCGTAAGTAGATTACACGGTTTATGGAAATTCTTAGTAAGATATCTTTGCCATTACCGAGTGCAAATTGCCTGTTTACAAAAGGTAAAATCTTTTTAATACTAAGGTGTAAATTTCACACTTCGTTTCATTTTTTTAGTTTATGATACTAGCGTTAGCATTTGCCATTAGTCAAGTTGAATTTGGGTAAAGTTGCCCGTTAACAAAATCGGGTGTAACAATTAAAAATTAGTCATGTCTTATTACTCAAGCTTAACGAGGTTTGGCGGTGACGAAGAAATACATATAAACTAATTTCTTCATGATTATTTTATTTGTACACTTTTACTGAACATAAATTTTTTACAAAATTCTACCAAAATTTAGTAATTTCACTCAATATAAACACGAAATTTTATTACAATTACGAAAAAACTAAGGTCATTTTCTGTCGATGGCGTCAAAACACAAGTTTCATTTGTTAAAAACTTGACGGGTCCGTAAACCGCATCCGACATATTTTAAATGTATTTATAGTTTAAAAGTTTATTTAGTTATTTCAACTACCTAGTGCGGCCGACTCGCCAGTTAAGTCCACGGTTTGCCTACGAGATTGGAGCGGGAAAACTCTGTTACGCGCTATGAACTACGCGGTACGAGCTATGGCTGTAGTGTTTATCCGACACTTGAGTGTAAAATTAGGGCTTATCGATTTAGGGCTGGGCATGTAGGGTTAGAAACTTGGCTCTACATGAGATCTGATTACTTTTTGACAGTGCGAGCTATATGGTCTCGTCTTGGCAACATGTAACATGAAATGTTTTTGTGGGATTTCATTTCTTTTTCTAGGTTGCTTGTGACATTATTATAAGAGTATTTTTTGTCGCTCATTTTTCTTTCTTTTTTTGGGGTATACTTTTTGTGCATCTGAGATGCCTTTTTTATAGCCCGTTCCCTATCTTTGCCTTTATTTTTCGTTGGCTTACTGTTTACAATAAGCGATAGCTCAGGGTGATACTTGGCTCTTAGGCGATTATATTCTGTTGTGCCTTAACAGGATTGAAGCCTATATTTATAAGGTCAAATACAAACCAGACTCCCTATTTCAGATTCAGACTTTTAGCATCAAAATTGTCTACTTTTTTTAACCCCCTCAACACGATCCCGTAATAAACAGAATTCTTCTACGTGTTGTAGTTTTTGAGATACAGGCTTAGAACTTTCCCCCTCCCCCTCATTTTTGAGAAAATGAGAGGGAGGGGGAAAGTTAAAATGTTTGTTATACTATAATTTAACCCTCTCAATACGATACCGCAAACCAAATTCTTCAACGTGCTGTTATTTCTGAGATACAGGGGTGACGGAGGGAAAGTTGGGAGGGGAGGTGAGTTTTCGGATTTTTTTCGTGCAGCACTTTTTTATACGACGCTATCGAAAGATTTCTCCGCCTCAGACCTCTAGTATCAAAATTTGCGGAAGTTTCAAACAAACTTTCACCCCCTAGTTGAAGGTGTTGGGGGGTAAAAATTCGAAGAATTAGGATTTTTTTGTTGTTTGGGTACTAATACTAGCTTACATACCAAATTTCAGCTTTCTAGGACTTCAGGAAGTACCTTAAGAATTTCGTTGCTTATCAGTCCGTGAGTGAGTGAGTGACGAAATCGGGGTATCTT
>NJDC01058135.1:191278-215231 GCA_002245475.1 Calephelis virginiensis | reverse complement strand
GCATAATCGACGGCTTATACGATTTGAATAATGATGTTGGGCTTAAAATTGTAATTAGAGTTGGAAATTTGAATAATTCCTTTACAAATTGGTCGTAAGTAGATTACAAGGTTTATGGAAATTCTTAGTAAGATATCTTTGCCATTACCGAGTGCAAATTGCCTGTTTACAAAAGGTCAAATCTTTTTAATACTAAGGTGTAAATTTCACACTTAGTTTCATTTTTTTAGTTTATGATACTAGCGTTAGCATTTGCCATTAGTCAAGTTGAATTTGGGTAAAGTTGCCCGTTAACAAAATCGGGTGTAACAATTAAAAAATAGTCATGTCTTATTACTCAAGCTTAACGAGGTTTGGCGGTGACGAAGAAATACGTATAAACTAATTTCTTCATGATTATTTTATTTGTACACTTTTACTGAACATAAATTTTTTACAAAATTCTACCAAAACTTAGTAATTTCACTCAATATAAACACGAAATTTTATTACAATTACGAAAAAACAAAGGTCATTTTCTGTCGATGGCGTCAAAACACAAGTTTCATTTGTTAAAAACTTGACGGGTCCGTAAACCGCATCCGACATATTTTAAATGTATTTATAGTTTAAAAGTTTATTTAGTTATTTCAACTACCTAGTGCGGCCGACTCGCCAGTTAAGTCCACGGTTTGCCTACGAGATTGGAGCGGGAAAACTCTGCTACGCGCTATGAACTACGCGGTACGAGCTATGGCTGTAGTACTTATCCGAAACTTGAGTGTAAAATTAGGGCTTATCGATTTAGGGCTGGGCATGTAGAGTTAGAAACTTGACTCTACATGAGATCTGATTACTTTTTGACAGTGCGAGCTATACGGTCTCGTCTTGGCAACATGTAACATGAAATGTTTTTGTGGGATTTCATTTCTTTTTCTAGGTTGCTTGTGACATTATTATAAGAGTATTTTTTGTCGCTCATTTATCTTTCTTTTTTTGGGGTATATTTCTTGTGCATCTGAGATGCCTTTTTTATAGCCCGTTCTCTATCTTTGCCTTTATTTTTCGTTGGCTTACTGTTTACAATAAGCGATAGCTCAGAGCGATACTTGGCTCTTAGGCGATTATATTCTGCTATCGCAGTCTGTTGTGCCTTAACAGGATTGAAGCCTATATTTATAAGGTCAAATACAAACCAGACTCCCTATTTCAGAGTCAGACTTTTAGCATCAAAATTTTCTACTTTTTTGAACCCCCTCAACACGATCCCGTAATAAACAGAATTCTTCTACGTGTTGTAGTTTTTGAGGTACAGGCTTAGAACTTTCCCCCTCCCCCTCATTTTTGAGAAAATGAGAGGGAGGGGGAAAGATAAAATGTTTGTTATACTATAATTTAACCCTCTCAATACGATACCGCAAACCAAATTCTTCAACGTGCTGTTATTTCTGAGATACAGGAGTGACGGAGGGAAAGTTGGGAGGGGAGGTGAGTTTTCGGATTTTTTTCGTGCAGCTCTTTTTTATACGACGCTATCGAAAGATTTCTCCGCCTCAGACCTCTAGTATCAAAATTTGTGGAAGTCTCAAACAAACTTTCACCCCCTAGTTGAAGGTGTTGGGGGGTAAACATTCCAAGAATTAGGATTTTTTTGTTGTTTGGGTACTAATATTAGCTTACATACCAAATTTCAGCTTTCTAGGACTTCAGGAAGTACCTTAAGAATTTCGTTGCTTATCAGTCCGTGAGTGAGTGAGTGACGAAATCGGGGTATCTTAGATATCAATAAAATTTAAAATTAAGAGCTATGCAATTGAAACTAGAGGCTTATTAAGTCTACCACTGACATCATATCCCGAAAATTTTGTTTATCTGATATAATCCAAACTTAAGTTATAAAGGTTCAAAAATACGACGAACCGCTTCGAGAAAAGGTAGGTAGTGCCCAGTAGTGCCCTTGTGCTTGCGCTTCGCTTGGCTCGTCTTGGCGGGGGCATTACCGTGCCCTCAGATTTCACATTTTTGTTAATTTTAATGGAAAGGTTTTTGCGTTTCTATGTTGGTTTTCTTAATTCGTATTGTGGTTTTTCCCATAAAACAAATTAAAAAGTTGACCTTTTTAACAATTACAAATAACGAACATGAATACCAACTATACCCATGACTGTCACGAGTCATGAGTATAGTTGATTTTCATGAGACACGTAATTAATCATCAATCCTATAGTATGTAACAGGGTCACAATCAAGTTTCATTTAATATGCACTCTACGAGTTGTGAACATAAACATAAAGTTTATTATAGCCTTTGTGGCGCAGTCTTTAGTAGGGCGAATGCAATTTAATACGAAACGACTTTGCAGTGTATCCGGCGTGTTTTACTATGCTGACCTACATGACATGGACAACTGTTGGGTGATATGTATGCATCTATTATCATTATTGTAGCTTTTTACAGCCTGTAAGTAGATATATTTTTAGTAAATGTCTGTCACTAACAGTATGTGGGAATTGCGAAGAATGGTTGAATATTGTAAGAAATATGTTGATTATATTTTTATACTAGCAAAAAGCGCAGCTTTATAAGGGCTCGCGAGATTTTTTAAGCCTGTGTAAATATTTCTTATATATTTTTTTGTAGATCAATACCTATATTATTAATAAGGGTGGGGGCTTTATAATTAATTTTACTTTACACAAAAAATCGTTTTTAACATGTTTTTATTTCACTTCAAATTTCTCATACGCATTTCTTCTTTTTTTTACATTTTAACATATAAGAGTCCTTAATAGTACTTAATCTATCATAGGGGAATTTTCTATACAATGCTAATCCCTTAGAATTCCTAATAGAATTTTACGGTTCTAGATACTACTTCGTTTAGTTTACGCCAAAATGGTTTGCCCTTGCAGTTGCACATCTTAATTCATAGATGGCGTTAGTAGTATGTAATTTTTAAAGTTAATATTTTTTCCATATTATTCTCTATAATTTGATTTTAATATTAGATAACACATCTAGACATCTATTTAAATTACTATGCTAAAGCCCAAACCCAAAGGTCTCATAGTTTTTCCGTAAAGTGTACCACAAAATGTATTGGCAGTCGGATATTGAGGGCTCGCTTCGCTCGCCCAATTACACTTGCTGACATTAAAGGCGTGCTGCTTTAATCGTACATGTTAGAATCTTATTTTTTTCTATAAACATTTTCTTTTGACAATATTAAACAAAACAAAATAATAATTAATAAAACTGCAAAAACCGACTCCGGCTGTATCAATAAAGTTATTAGTCGACCTTGAGTTCTCAATACATTATAACCATCTAACGGAGGTACCTACTTTAAAAAATATTGGCGTGTTTACAAAAAAATGTTTCGTTGTCGAATTAAATATGAGAAATAATCTAGAAGTATACGGATCCCGTCTCCATAAAGTAAGTAAATCCTTTTTAGGTCAATTTATACGTCACGATATTATAAATATAATTACAAGTAATTTGAAATAAAAAAAAAACGTGTTTTCACGCCTATTTCCCTGACGAGGTAGGCAGATGTACAACTAGACGTACAACTTGCCGAATATAATGTGATAGGTAGCAACGGGGCAACGTTATTTTTGAAAATTGAAAATACACTGTTTTTTTTTTGTTTCAAATTGTAAGATAATTTGAAAAATGTATTAAAACAAAATCATGCCATTATAACATTTCCGATTGTTTGGAAGACGAACATCCTTGGGAATAAATAGAAGCTTCGATCTCGCACTACAATTTGTTATGTAATTTGGTGTACTTTTTATCAAAGATGTATAAACTCGTAACAAAACAAAATTAGATTGTAAATTGGATTTGACTTAAGATAAAAAGGTACAGATCCAAATCCGAATGGGGTAAATATTTTCTTTTTGTTAAATTTGTATAATTTAACCCAAGCATAGAGCAAGTGCTAAAGTAAAAATACCTTTAAAGTAATTGTAAAATGCATTTTTTTTTCTACTTTAAAATGTTATAGTTAATTTGGGAAAAAATATAATAAATAAATAAATAGTAAATATCCCTGGACAAGTCACCCAAATTGAACCTAACCCCAAAGTAAGCAAATTATATGCTTGTGTTATGGGTGTCAGTCAACGATTCTAATACATAGAAATACTTAAATAGATACCAGAATATACTTAATAAACACCCAGACGCGAACGTTAAGATGGAGGGACCAAGTCTCGGATTTTAATAACACATGCATCAAAAAATTATACCTAAATTCTACTATTTGCTACCTTTGCTCAAAAAAAATCTCATCATAAACCTGTTTTTTAATCAATAAATGACTACAAGATAGAGGGACCATTCTAATAGGGAGCTCCTGGAAGTATTTTATCTACTTGATATTTTTCTACCAAATCTCTACCTGTGTAAAAATAATATGACGTGTCCGAAACACAAACAGTTTTTAAAATATCGCCTCGTAGTTGGTCCCTTTATCTTGACAATTCAAAAAGTTGCTTTTTCCGGCCACTGGTTAGTTTTTTTGAAACTTTTAAGTGGTCACTATTTTGTACCTAATTTCTACCTTGATAACATACGAGTATATTTCTGTTAAACTGAAGATGGCTTTTGAGTTAAAATAAGTGCTAAAATAATTGTACGTAAACTCTATATTAAGGTAAAATCACCTTCTTCTAACGAGTTCTGATATTTTAAATCGATCTAAATATCAAAAAAGCACGTATGTTAATTTTTAATAAGGAAAAGATCAGTACAAAAACATTGTTTTGTAAACATGAATGTTGTATTTACACGTTTAAGTTTAAAATGTTTTTTTTTCATGAGAAGACCCGGGTCGGTCTCCTATGTGGAAAAGATTATCTGCCTCTCCTCCAGGTAGCTCCAAAGAGTAAAGTAACTGTCCTTAAGGAACGGTGGCTGGTAAGAGGCGAGCAAAAGTTAAATGAGTCATTACCAATTAGACCGCTGTTGAAAGACTGCGTAATAAAATAATATACATTTATAATAAAATAATCTTCATTTAACTATTACCGGAGGTACTTCCTGCAAATTCTAGTTGTTAAGTCTTCTTATATTACCCGTTATATTTTGGAATAAAAAGTAATCTAAGTCCTTCATAGAAGTCTAGTTTGTGCTTTGATTAAATTTTTAAACAATCAAGTCAGCCATTTAGACGTGAAAACGGAATATTTACACACATACACACTTTTGTATTTCTAATTAAGTATGCTTTATTTCATGTAAATAATAGGAAGACGTTAGTGTCTTTATAGTTTTAATGTACCTACTTCTGTAATTTTCATGAGATTTATTTAAATTCATACGGTTATAGCTATACCTAGCAGTGTTTTTTTAAACAAGAAATCTAGGAAGTATTATTTTATAAGTGGAAGTTTTATCTTTTTATTTTCTAAGTGATTACTTTTAGTTTGAAGTGCTATTAAAAACCTTAAAAATACAGAAACTTTCGACCTTTAAATGTTGCTAGAATTTTTTTTTAGTCGAACTTAATAACCAAAAGAAATTAATAACCAAAGATATTTTAACTTCATATTAAAGGAACGGTAACCTCATCAACGTTTCTCACATTTATTTGATGAAAAATTTGTTAATATTTGTTGAAACCTAGCAACGTTAGCCTAGGAATCGATCTAGGTGCCAGTTACTGAGGATCTTAATCAAATGTGAAATACAATTTTCACCCAAAAGAAAATTTTGTTGGCGCCTTTTAAAACATATACGGCAGATCAGAAAAAAAAGTTTGTGAGAGAGTTTCAGAAGAAATATTAAATTAAAAAATAAAAAATAAAGTAATTTTCTTAATCTTATTCTAAAACGAAGATGAATGATTGAGTCCGCATACAATACTTTTACCCCGGATGGCTAGGGCTAAAAAGTAGTCTTGGATCTTCAAGCCCGTTATTGTGAAACCATAATAGACAAATTTTCACATTCACATTAATTGTAATACCAAGGGCTATATTTTCAAACAAATACGACTCATTAAACTGTAAACAGCATACTCATTCTTTAAGATAAACTTTTAGATAAGCAAACCTCATTATCTGTCGCCAAATAAAGTAAAACCACTATTCGATTCCACGCTGGGATGTATCCGTCTGGCATCGGATTTTACTTCTTGAAGTTCCAGGTTCAATCCCCGGTTCGGGCGACAAAAAAAAGAAGTTTTTATTTATCCATTTTCAATTATCTATAAAAATAATTTTGCTTGACATTTGATATGTGCCCGGTTGGCAACAAGCTTGTCATCTAATACATTGCAGGACTTAGCATCTTCGACTAATCATAGTTGTGGTTACCTGGTTGTGCCTCTGCCTACCTCTTCGGGGATATAGGCGTAAAATACTTTTTTACTTAGTTTCATTAATCAAATACAAAGACGCATCTTAGGATTAAGCATTTAAAAATAAATATAATTTTCCTGCTCACACTTGTCAGACGTGCAGTACTACTGTTTAAATTATGCACTTCGGCTTTACACTTTTCACTCTTTTACACTTTGTACTTTTATTTTTAAATTGGCTGACCTAATCTAAATTTAAGCAAAAATATTAATTGTGTGTAATAACAACTCTGTTTGTAAATCTTTAAAATACATTCGGGTTTCTGAAACTTGACGAATATAGCCAAAGCGCGTAATTTAAATGACGTGACATATATAGACGTGACGCGTTTCACGTGTCACGTCTCCGAAACACGCCGGTACCGACACTACCCTTAAACGCGAGATTTTTGATTTTATAGATTTGATTGTTAAATGTCTACCTAAGTCTATGCATGTACCTACATCCAATCACACTCGCACTTTATGTCTGTTTTATCAATTTTTCATCAATCATTTTCCACATAGTGATAATAACAAAAAATGGAAATAAATGGATACTTAATTTAACTAAACTACCCACTTCATGGCCCGCTAAAATTTGCAAGTATTCAGTGAATTCAAAACTACGGAGAATATGATGATGATAATAATAATAAATGTCATGTGGTAGAAGTGTAGGCAAATACATAGTATTAGTTTGATTCCTCAGCGCAGTTAGTGTGGTAGGTATTCAATAAATTCTACAGATTGTAGGTACCTAATTAAATAAAGTACTGAAAATATGTTCCTTTACGTCAGTGACTATCGAAATAATACAAAACTGTATATTACCCTGAATTTAACTAAAAGAAAGTATTTTTAAACATGTTTAGTCCTGCTTAGATGTGATGAAAATATATCTCAGTAAGTATGTATTATACAGACTTTTTAAGCTAAAAAATGGTGTTTTTATTTTAAAGGTTCAGAAAATCTAAACTTAGTACATTTGGTTTTAGTATGCATTGAATAATAGTCACTCAGTGATCCATAAGTGCAATAATAGTAAATATTATTAAAATATAAATAAACACGAAACATTCAATGAAATTTACAAAGATATTAAATACCACAATAATTTAGTACTTATAATTGAGTCGATTTAAAATCAAAACCGGCAACCTGTATATAGAATCCATATCATTTTTATTATAAAAAATGACATATTTTACAGGTAGAAATTAGGTAGAAAATGTTGACCACTTAAAAGTTACAAAATAACTAAACAGTGGCCGGAAAAAGTAATTTATTGATTGATTCAATAAACTATTTTAGGCGCTATTTTTAAAACTGATTTTGTTTCGGTCACGTCATATTATCTTTATAAAGGTAGAATTTAGGTAGAAAAAGATCAAGTAGATAAAATACTTTCAGGAGCTGCATATAGTAGAATTTTTTGATGCATGTTTTATTAAAATTCGAGACTTGGTCCCTCCATCTTGACGTTCGCACCCAGACTCGGAAATGCAGACATCTAAATGTTCACCACACAAATGCCTGCCCCCGTCGGGAATCGAACCCGAGCCTCGCGGTTGGTCGATGTAGTTAGGCGTGTACTTTAGCTCCTCGACCAACAAGGCGGTCAAATATGCAGGTTGAATTTCTTTCACCCCACATCATTTATTCATGTGTGGCTGCGATTCCGATGCGGTGGTAGTCTATAAAAATACCACCAAGTACCACTTATAAGGTTGACGTGAACAAAGTTTTTCTCATTCTGATTCCACTCTACCTATTTTTTTAGATTGTGATTGAATATGGTTTATCTAAACTTCATCTATTTAAACTTATACTCTCAGTTTATAGATCGTCTAAGTTAGTAAATACCATAACCAGATACTACAAGTTCAAAGTTTCTAAATTCAAAGATTCTAGATTAGAGAACTGGCAATGAAATCCCCATTTGCTATTTTGAATTTTTTTTTCATGATATTGAAAGAGCAAACAAGCGGACGGAATCCCTAATGGTAAGAAATTGACGCCGCCTAGAGACATCAATAGTGATTACCACCTTCCACCTGCGTTGCCAAATTGAGGCTCCCGACATGTTAGGCCTAGAGCAAAAGTAAGTTCTGATAAAATACTGTAATCAAATATTGAAAAGTAATTACAAATACCATGTTTCGTTGCTAAAACCACAACTTATAATTTCTAGGTTTGGCAAAAAATTATCATATAGGTATATATATAATTTTATTAACAATTGGCTTGTGAAACAATTTTTTAATTTGGTTTTTATTCTTATTAAACTATTATTATTTCAAATTATTGCAACTTGGGTATCAAACCAAAGATTCTAAAAAGATAAATATCATTGATATGTTTGTACAAATATAGTTTTTGTTTTAAAAAGAAAATAAGGGGTGTTTTAAGTTCGACATGTCTGCGGAATCTTAATTATTTTGATTCGATTTTTTTCGATTTAAAGCAGACTTTTTCGGAATAATTCTTAGCTTCATTGCATATTAGGTTTTGTTTAAGAGTTATAGATTTTTTTAAGTTTAATAGAATTTTAATAATATCAACAATGAGCTTGTTAACCCTATATCTCTATTTTGTAGAGGATAGGTTTTACTAAACGTGATGATTAATTTGGTGAAACTGGTTGGCTAAAGGATAATAAAAGAAGCATAGAAACTATCCAAATGCGTTCTTAAGCAAAATTGTAGGTAGAGAATCTTTTAATATTTCGAAAAAAAATGTTTAAAAAGCATGAGATTGGGGTAGTATCTACTATTAAATATATTTGACAGTAACGTGGGTCTAGCAACACTTGGAGATACTTATTAGATATGTGCCAGGTCCGTATGTTTATTCCTAAAATATTTATTATGTTTACACGATGTTTTGTGTAGATTACATGACATATAGCATATCTCAAAATGTTTTACTATTATTATAATTGCTTACAATACCATGAATATCGTAAATAAAATGAAATATATAAATGAAATGCAAATAATTTATTTGCAGAATATGTTTATTAATAAGATGTTACAAAAAATATCTAACTTCATTAACATATTCTACCACATTAATTATAACTAGTTAATTATATTTAAATTTAAACCCCCGTGTTGGTCCGGGCTCCTTTGTAGAATAGACCATCTACCTTCCTTGCCAGGCAGCTCGTAAAAGGCGAGCATAGGCTCACCGTCACTAACACCGTGTCATCTGACTAGGTGGTAGAGTTTAGCAGCGACTCGTCCGGATTGGTACCACCACCTTACCTATTCTTGCCGCTATAACGTCATGACGTGTTCCGGTTCCGGTAAGGTAGCCGATAAACTTATTTTTGCTCGAGGCCGGCCTCAGGTTGGCAACGCACCATTACCACCTTTGGTTTCTTTAGGCGGGGTGAATTTCTTAACATCAGGAAATCCGTCTGCTTGTTTGCCTTCCAATATCATAAAAAAAATACAGTTTTGGAATACGTGTGATAATAAGATGTTACAAAAATATTTGAGTATATAAACATATTCTTCCACATTAATTATAGTTAATAATATTTCAATTTAATTATAGTTTTAAAGTGGTTGGTAACAAATAACTAAACTGTTTATAAATATAAATGATTTACTTAAAAGTAAAAGTATATGTAATTAAATTACATACATTTCTTATAAATATGAATATATTTGCTTAATAAAATATGGTAGAATATGTTAATATACTTAAATATTTTTGTAACATCTTATTAACACCCAAATAATCAAATTTAATTTCCATGTTTGTCCAGGTGTTGGACTTGACTGTATGAGGTCCCGGGTTTGATTCTCGGTTCAGGTAACAAAAAGAAAATTTGGTTTTTCTAATTTTCTAATAAAAAAAACGTTGCTCGGAATTGGATATGTGCTCGCTTGGCGATAGTCTTGCCACCTATTACATTGTGGGACTTAGTGGGCGTGAAGATACTTCTTCTTCTTCATTTTCTTTTCATTTCAAGTATAAGAATCGTTGACTAACACCCTTAGCAACTTAGTAAAATTTAATTTCTGTAACTTGTACATGGGTTTTTTTTACATTTATGAATATTTGTGATATTTTCCTTCATCACGGCATAACTTAAAGCGACTTTATCCAGTATACTCATATTTTTTTTAAGTTCTTTATTACTTTGCAGAAAGTTTTATCGGAATGAAGTTAAACGAAAATTGCACAGCTAATAAGAAATCTTCACGCGTTTGACAGTTCTCGCATCCCAAATATGGGTCAACAGCAGGGTATTTTTGTATGAGAGAAAAGACGGATTCACATTTTACACAAAAAATAAACTAAAATAACTAAAAACTTTCAAACACATTTAAACGTATTTTCAGATAGCGTAATAAATACATAAACAAAACATATATACCAAGAAAAATACTTAGCATAACATTTCAAAATTTTACACAAAAAAAATCAATTCTATAAATATATAACCATTCTACATACATAAATACACAAATACATACATATATATTTATATATATGTATATACAAATACACATACATACGACACAAATATACATTTATATTAATACATACAAAAATTAAACAATAAATAATATCTGACAACACTACTGTGATAAATAATTTATCATAGACGTCAGCATTAAGTCAATTTTAAAACTCTATTTTTGTATTTGAATATATTCAATAATGCAATAGGTAAATATCAAATTTTGTTTGCATAGTAAAACAGCGAAAAACCCACTTCGCTTTCAAATTTCAATAATTGAGCCATCTAAGTATCTGCATAAAAATTAAGTGCTTTCCTCAATTTCCTTGGGTTTCCATAATCAGATCACGGCTTGGTGGAAATGGGACTACATCTGAAATATGCTCTATCAAAATTAAAATCGGTTCAGAAATTACGCAGAAATCGATTAACATACACAAAAAATATAGGAGCTTTGGCGCCATCGAGAGAAATGATGGTCGAAATTTTATCATAATTATTGAGTTTCGTGTTTATTTTGGCTGAAATTAGTCAATTTTGGTGGCATTATGTACAATTTTGTTAAGTGATAGCGCACAAATAAAATGTTCAAGAAGAAACTAACGTATCGTGTATTTCCTCGTTGCCGCTAAATCTCACTATATGAGCTTGCGTAATGAGGCCATCGCTTTACCTAAGACCCTGACATGACTTTGAATTTGATGCAAATTTCTACTTGACTAATGGCAAAATACTTACGTGAATGCCAAAATCTAAAGAAAGAGAAGAAAAATGGAGGAGCCGAAGGAATGTTCGATTTAAATAAATATGTATTGAAATAAATATGGTTCCTTCTCTTTCTTTTGAAGTCAGATAAAACGTTTGCCAATAAAAATTAAGGAAATTTAATAAGAAATGCATTTATTTAGGTCACCGTTCTTAGTTTTCCACAGCATATTTTCTTAAAAAAAATATTTTCTTTTCACCGTTCATTTGGACGCGAATATAATTAATTTAATTTCCAAGTAAACCATTTCGTTGATCACTTTCAAAGCACGCAAACAAGAATATCAATCATGCTTAAAAAGAAAAACAATATCCCTGATGACGTAGCCAGATGTACTTATAACAACTAGGCGAAGACACTAAGTCCCACAATGTGATAAGTGGCAAGCCTATTGAAAACCGGGGTCTTAAAGCCGGGCAACGTAGTTCTTATTAAAAAAAATTAAAAAAAAACTTTATTTCTATTGGCCGAACCGGGGTCGAACCAGGGACTTCACGTGGTCAAGTCCTACACTGCAGCGTTAGGCTACAGAGGCGATTAAAACAAAATAATTTCTTTACTTATTTTGCCTTTCGCTCGCATAGAACTGTTATGCCTAACACTGCTGCCAGCGTCAGTTCTCACCATTGTGTTAACTGTAGCGCTGGGTGGGTTGGTTAGTTGGGCGGTAAAATTTCACACGTGGCCTGACATTTCGGCCGTACATTAGCAATTCAACTAACAGAAACCAATCCGGGCGAGTTGCTCTACCATGGATTCCTTTTAAAGATTTTAGTACTTTAATGCCCACCGGTTAAGAGGACAATAGGACATAAGTTTGACGTGTCTGTGTTTATTTGTCTGTGGCATCATTATCTTTGAACGAATGAGTCGATTTCTTAGCTACATTATATATAGGTTTTATGGGCGGTTAGTGAACATTTTTGATTTTAATTCAGAATACATTCTGAGCGTTTATGGCTTGTCAAGTTTAGGTACTACACGTGTTACCATCTCCTTAATTTTTTTGAACGAAAACTTTGAACAGCGCCTCTATCGGTAACTAAGAGAAACACATTTTTAGACCAAAAGTGTCATCGATTTCAACACGCAACTTACCGAACGTAATCTATACT
Source organism: Calephelis virginiensis (assembly GCA_002245475.1). Taxonomy (NCBI): domain Eukaryota; kingdom Metazoa; phylum Arthropoda; class Insecta; order Lepidoptera; family Riodinidae; genus Calephelis; species Calephelis virginiensis. The sequence continues at coordinate 202,538 of NJDC01058135.1, read as the reverse complement.
GACGTGGTAAAGGCTCTGTTTAGGTAGAGGTAAAAGAATTTAAATATTGCTATCATGATACAGTTTGCTCGAAAAAGCGAGTACGGGTGAGGTGACACGGTAAGAGTTAACGAAGCGCGTGCCAAATGTCACATGTGTACCAATTGCAGTCGTCGAGCCTTTTCAAATATTTGCGGTGAGCCTTTTATGCAAGTATAGAAAGCCGACAACGACAAATGCAAATACATTCTATTTGTATGTAGAACTATTTGTGTTCTATTTCAAAATGTAGAGAAACTTTTATTTATTACAATTTTATCAAATACTAGGAGCACGCCCTGGCTACACAAGGGTGGACATATTTTTATTTTTCTGTATAGTAACGTATCCTATGTTCATCAGGGATAATCATATGGAAATTGGGCAAAGTAGTGCTGTAATTTTAGAGGCTATTCATTAAAAATAAAAAATCAAATATTTCTTGTTTTTAACATTTACGAGTCTAACCGGCGAACTTTGTAAAACTTTTTTTAAAAAAAAAACTGAGCAATGTTGACAGTGTTAAAAAGGACATTTTCCCCTAATCTGGGGTCTATGTATTTAAAGTATTATTTTTGTTACAATTAATTAGTATTTAAATTATGCAACAAACTAAAAATAAATAAAAAATGAACCTATTTGCTACCTAATTATTTTACGAAATAACGAAAAAAGTCCAAACGTGTCACAAAATTAAAAAAAAATAAAAATGTAAGTTTAGTAATGTCAATACTAAAAGTAGATGTTTAATATGTAGATTAACTTCCAAAACTTGCAGTAACAAATTATAAAATACAAAAAAATATCTGAAAATGCTAACAAGTAATAATGCGACGTTTTAATAGTGAAAGAATTTGTCAAATCGATTAAGTAGTTTCTCATTACAAACTACAAAATACAAAAGATTAAAAATACATCGCTTTTCTTTTTATTAATAGTGTGGATGTAGATAGAAGTATTCCTTTCCGAGCGAAGACGGGCCTGTTGCTAGTAAAACATTAGTGCAGCGCGCGCTTCTTCGCGTCTGGTTATTTTCTAATAAAATGACAGATGGTTATGCCCAAGCCAATAAATGAAAAAATGGCAAATGCTTACACTGAAAAAAACTGCCAAGCCAAATAAAGCTTGCCATGTGTTTTGGCGTCATCGAGAGAAAAGATGGTCAAAGTTTTTTCACAATTATTGAATTTAGTGTTTATATTGAGTGAAATTAGTCAATTTTGGTGGCATTTTGTACAATTTTGTTCAGTGAAAGTGCACAAATGAAACAATCATGAAGAAATTAGCGTATCGTGTATTTCCTCGTTGCCGCCAAATCTCAGTACATGAGCTTGAGTAATGAGGCCACCGCTTTACCCAAGACCCTGACATGACTTATTGACGACTTATGATTTATGACTAATTATAATTGAATGCCGATTTTATTTGATGCAAATTGATGCAAATTTCTACTTGACAAATGACAAAATACTAACGTGAAGGCTATAACCTAAAGAAAGAAAAGAAGATTTTAACAAAGGATAGTCTGAGCACTTTGTTCGCCCACAAGCCCGGTGACCAGTTTGGCGCAACTTTCATATCTAAAAATAAAAAAAACCAAGTTTGCTATGTTTTTTATTCGTCCAAATCATATGACACAAGTTGCCTTATATCTGAATGCCTTTAGACTTACTTTCAAATTATACGGGTTATACTTTTTCAAGTAAACTTTATACAAATTCGGGTTTGCTATGTATCTATGGAAGTCCCGCCTCTTATTACGTAGTATTTATATACTCTTTGCCGGTGACGTTCTAAGTCTTACGACGTACACAACAGTAGTCATTTCGAAAAAAGAAATATATATTTTAATATTTAGCTGTGTTTAATATAACAGGACGCAACATTCCCTCCTACATTTTCTCAATTGATTGAAAATGTCACGCTTATTGATTTCCGAATAATTTTATAGAGTTCACTGATTCGAAGTCTTGTAATGATATAATTTCTCGTGTAGATATACAATAATTATTATCCTAACACACATTAGACAAGTAGGATTTTAGGGTTCCGTTGTTGCTATTCGGTTATAGCCTTAATAATAATTTATAGTGTAGAATTCTTAGAATTAATCGTCGATTAGGTCTCAAACTAAAAATCTGCAAAAAACCGATTTATTCGACACACACATCGCTGAAGCACTCATGTGTTTGTGTGCTCGCACATGAGCGCGCACACACACATACATGTAATTTTTTTTAAGAAGGAAAAGTAAAAAAACAGTAAGTTTTAAGTTAGTATTAGTTTACGGATGTTTTCGAATAACATTTTTTTTGATATTGGAAGGCAAACAAGCAGACGGATTTCCTGATGTTAAGAAATTCACGCCGCCTAGAGACACCAAAGGTGGTAATGGTGCGTTGCTAACCTGAGGCTGTGATGTTAGGCCTCGAGCAAAAGCAAGTTTACCGGCTACCTTACCCTCCGAACCGGAACACGTCATGACGTTATGGCGGCAGGAATAGGTAAGGCGGTGGTACCAATCCGGGCGAGTCGCTGCTAAACTCTACCACCTAGTCAGATGTCAAGGTGCTAGTGACGTTGAGCCTATGCTCGCTTTTTACGAGCTGCCTGGCAAGGAAGGCAGATGGTCTATTCTACAAAGGAGCCCGGACCAACACGGGGACAAACATTGATAAAAATGTAGGAGTCGAATGTAGAGACAACTTCTTCACTGACTATCGGAATGCTTCGTAGTTCTACGAGTTTTAAGTAGTTTTTCCTGTTGATTATCAAACGTGAATATTTGCTGAAATTCGATTTATTTTGTCAAACTCATTGGCACCGAAATGTCGAAATCATTATTTCATTTCTCATAAAGATGAAAGGTAATGATTAGAGCGATCCAAAAGAGCACCGATAATAATATCTCAGCTAAGCACCGCCTTTGATGGCGGCATTTTACTTAACGAAGTGGAAAAGGACATGGATACGAAAATAGCAATTTACTTTGTTAATTCGTATTTCATTTTGCGACAGATAATTTCATATTGCTCACACGTAAAGATACGATACGTTAAGCCTTTTCTGAATCCGTCTCTCCTACATCTTATTCACCTTTGAAATGTGTTTATTTGGATACTATAATTATAATAAAATCTCTATATTAATACGTGATGCCAAAACTTTGGACCCCTTTTTACGAAAATTGAGCGAACGGAGGAGCATACAATTTGGAACTCTTATAGTTTTTGTGTAGGAGAAGTGCAGAACGCTAATATTTTTCAATAATAATTCTTATAAAGTACATTTAATCAATAAATAAAACATTACCCACACTACCATGCATTTGACACACACAAATAAATATATTGATGATAACGATAAAAGATCACAGATGGCGCACTAAAAAGTTTGGAAACGAAGTAGTTGGTCTTGAGAAATGAAGATGGCGTTCTTATCAACAAGATATTAAAATTTATTATGGTCGAATTTCGACCAATGGTCGACCCCCAGTTGTAATAAAAGAGTGAATTCTGAAGAGTTCTAAAAAACTTGTAGACCTTTGTGTATCTGTAGATATGATATCAGTTGCTCTTCTTAAATTAAAAAACTAGCTTTGCCTGGCCTGGTTTCGCCCACTGGATCTCCTGCTATCAATTTTATTTAGTCTTCCCCCAGGATTCTGTTGAGATATCAGGAATAAAACTATATTTAAAGCTGGATTTATTACGAACCATGATTAAAAACATGTAACGGTTCTATTTAAATGGCTTAACTAATACTACTTCAAACTACTGTCTTTTTAAATAAAAGTAGTACTTCTTCAAATTACATATTTGCATACATGCCAATTGCCTACAAGAACATAACTTGCCTCGTTGAAAGTAATGAACAGAGTGAATCTTAAAATTTAGTTTCCAACCGTCGTCGGCATGACAGTATTGCCATACAAAGTATTTGAAAATCCTCAAATCGTCAACAGTTATTAAGAACATTCACAAAAATATTGGGAATCATCACAAAGAGTTAGGTAGTTTCGGGTTGATCTTAAACTTAGAAATATTGTACACACGATTTTCTTAAATCGTTTTTTTTTATGATATTGGAAGGGAAACAAGGAGACGGATTTCCTGATGGTAAGAAATTCACGCCGCCTAGAGACACCAAACGTCGTAATGATGCGTTGCCAACCTAAGGCCAGGATGTTAGGCCTCGAGAAAAAGTAAAGCTTACCGGCTATCTTACCCTACAAACCGGAACACGTCATGACGTTATGGCGGCAGGAATAGGTAAGGCGGTGGTACAAATCCGGGTGAGTCACTACAAAACTCTACCACCCAGTAGGATGTCACGGTGGTGATGGTAAGCCTACGTTCGCCTTTTACGAGCTGCCTGGCAGGAAGGCAGATGGTCTATTCTGCAAAGGATCCCAGACCAACACGGGGAAAAATTAATATCGATAATTATAATAGACATTTTAAGTCGGAAAACAAATGATCACTCCGTATAAGTCTCGTAGCGGATTTACAGATGTGAGGTTTTTTTAACAAGTACATCTAATACTTTTAAACAAGCAATTCATGTAGGTAGGTACTTATATCTGTTTACATCTGTACTTATATTAAATCTGTCGAAGAATGAATTATGTACATTAAAAAAATAACTAGGGACTGAAAATGCATGTATTTCTAGCATTTTTAGTTTTTTGTCTGTCTGTCTGTATCCCGACCGCAATTCACGCCGAAACTACTGAACTGACTGTAACGAAATTTGGCTTATAGGTAGGTATTTTGGCAGACAGGTAGTCCCACAATGTGACAGGTGGCAAACCTATCTTCAACCGGGCACATTCAATCCCGAGCAACGTTGTGTTAAAAGGAATAAGAGAATTTACTGATTAAATTATTATGATCACTACATAGTATAAAACAAAGTCGGGTTCTCTATCCCTATGTCCCTTTGTATGCTTAAATCTTTAAAACTACGCAACGGATTTTGATGCGGCCTTTTTAATAGATAAAGTAATAATTGTAGAGGAAGGTTTATATGTATATTTTATACCTAAATAATTATAATTTTGCATTTATAGTTTTTTGTTCTTTATAAAGATTAACAACCTTACCATAAAACAATTGTCTAACTGTGTCACTCCAAAAAAAATACACTCGTTGCAGCCATAGTTTAATAAGCCCTGACTAAAATTGACAATGAACTAATAATAATAACACGCTACACGTGGATGACGTGGCAGCATGTTATTGGGAATCCAACTTTAGAGACAGTGTTTAGTAAACTCCGGGTTCAACGAGTGTTTAATTTTTTTGTAGTAAGACGATATACGTTTTAACATTATTTGCCTGATTTTTCGACATTTTTTTTGCGAAGTCACGGGAAATAGCTAGTAAATAAAATGATATAATTTGCTGACCTTAACTTGAATTAGCTAACTTTTGACTTCAATTTCATTCATTCATTTCATTTTACGACTCAGACGGTACTTACCCATTGCTTTTTTTATCAATCCAAATCTAGTTTTTGAAGCGATATTTACACTTATCTGAAGTATGAAATTTAAAATTTAAATCTTGAAGATGTTATAAGCTATTGTTTTGTGGCGGCGTATTAATTTATGTTACCATATTTTCTAATTGATTTAGGGTTTAGACATTTAAATTCATTTCTATATTTTCTTTTTGAAATAAATAACTTACATAACCAATCGCTTTGAAACTTTGTACCCATGTTCTAGGTAACATGGGATACTTTTTAAATGCGAGCGAAGCCTAGTAATATTAAAAAGAAAGAAAGAACCTCGGCAGTAAGTATGCTTTCAAAAACGAAAAGATTTTTTTAAAATCGGATCGTTATCATGAATATATTTGTTTGTGCGTGTCAAATGCATGGTATTGTGCGTATTGTTTTATTTATTGACTTAATGAACTTTATAAGCATTATTATTGAAAAATATTAGCGTTCTGCACTCCTCCTGCACATATAAGTGTGGGAAATTTTATACTCCTGCATCGGCGCAATTTTTCGTAAAAAGGGGACCAAAGTTTTGGCATCACGTTTTAATATATAGATGTGTTTAGTTTATAGAAACAAAGGTTGTTAACACATTCGTTTGGTAAATGAGGTTCTTTCTTCAACCATTTTTTTACATGGTTTAGGCATTGTTCCTCGTTCAGTTGCTTCTGAATATGCTCACAAATTTAACCCGTTGGTTGGATCAGAATAGTCTTTCTTGTCTTTAGGCACTGAAATGGAAAACAAAGAAATCGATAACCATACACAAAAATATAAAAGTCGAACATTTAACGAAATCGAAATGTTTTTAAGTTGGTTTAAAATACTGCTGTTTAAAAAAACAAACATCTATTATCGAGTGTTTACCGTTTATCATTTATTACGAACTTTCACGTTGATTAAAAAAACTTACTATAGATTGCTTCTATAATACGAGAGAAAAGAACAATGAAATTTAATTCTTAAGCTGAGAAAGCAACTTATTGTACCTACATGGAAATGCACATATGAGGTGACAAAAGATAAATGGATAATATGATATGTGTCAGGAAATGAACCGCTTCAGTACATGGCGTTTAATAGGAAATGTGATTAATAGGATTAACTTTTCTTAAACGGTTATGGAATGTATAACATTTCTTTAGGTATAAATACGTACCTAGTCGAGTTTTTTTTACCGTGTAAAATAATTAACAAAAAATGATACGAAATGAAAGTGGAGGTTCGGTATACTTACGCTTTTTTAGTGAATTTGCGATTGTTGAAAAAAAGCTGTATAGTGAATTTTGTTTTAATAAATTTGCTATTAAAAAACAGTTATTAAATCTCCAGTGTTTTGCCTTTAATTATATTATAATAAACGAAATTATGTACATATAAGTATGTTTCTGTGTGTGTGTTTTTCTGTGGCATCAAAACTTTTGAACTGATGGACCGATTTCGATGTGTTTTTTTGTATGAAAAACAAAAGTGATTGAGATGATTTTTAGTTATAATGCATAAAGCTGTGTCAGGGGTCATGGATCCTTTTATTTTCGATTTATTAGCTAGCTGTCAATGTCAGATGGTACTTACAAAGTTTGCTAATTGATAATAAAATACTTAAATGTAATAAGCGAAAAAGTTGGAGACTGCTGTACTTAAACGTTCTTTAAAATCTGAAGTTTCTAATGGACAAAAAGTAGACTTTGTATACTTTGCGAGAAAATAGAAAAAATGACTCTTTTGTTATTAGTTCATAGACATAGATTCAGCTCAGTACCTATACGGCCTTATTAATAACCATGGAGTAAAGTACTCCAAGGTTCAACCTCGTATTATTACAATATGATACAGACTATAATATCAACTTAATTTTACTCCTACGTTAGTCCATGTTTATAGTCCATGTTTATAAGACGGTTAATGTTTTATTGTCCCGAGAATTTCATAGATAATTTAACAGTTAATGTCACGTAGTGCAAAGATGGCCGCGTTAATTAGTAATTGATACTTTGATCAAGAATTAATCAAAATTAAAAAAAACCATTTGACGCGTCGACAGATGTACAGCTACTCTAATCAGTTGGAAATGGCGGGTATTACGCAATATTTTAAAATTTTTTAAACCTATTGCCAACTCCCATTTTTTCTATGTTGGGCCCGGGTTCTCTGTGTAGACCATTTGCCTATCCGCCAGGCAGTTTGTGAGAGTCGAGTAACTCGCCCGGACAGGAATCCGCCACCTTAACCATTCAAGTGCCATAATGTCTCTGTCATGTTCTATTCTGGAGGGTAGAATAACTGGTAGACTTGAACAATAGGCTTAAAATCCTGGCCACTGCGCAACAATGCACCTATAGCATCTATAGTATCTATAAGCCACGGTTGCCTTTATCGTAATAAAATCTTATTTAATTAATAAGTGATATCCTTGTAATAAATATATTATTTTACCTATAGCCTGGTTTTTAATTCTAGAGACTAAATTGGCATTAGTATTTTTTTTACTTTTTTGTAATTCATAAATAGTATTGTGCCATTATCGGAAAATGTAAATTAAATTAAATATCGCTTTTTATAAAATAGGTACGCTAAAAAATCTGATCGTGTATATTTAAAACGAATTAACTCAAAATTGATACGTAGAAACGTTATACTCGTCGGTTTAATAAATATCGTTACTTATATTTTCTCAAAACCAAATTTATAAAAAAGAAATACGTGCATTTTTAAATGTTAAAACCCATTATTCACATTATTATATAATAATAACAAATAAATCAAGTCACACAAATTGAATCTAACCCTAAAGTAAGCAAGATATATGCTTGTGTTCTGGGTATTAGTACACGATTCTACTACATAAAAATACTTAAATAGATACCAGAATAAATTTAATAAACAGCTAAACCCGTAAATGCAGATATCTAACAAATGCCTGCCCTCGTCGGTAATCGAACCCGAGCCTCGCACCTAGTCGATGTAACTACATCCTGACTAGGCGTGTACGCTAGGCACTCGGCCCAAAGAGTATATAAATACTACGTAATAAGAGGTGGGACTTCCAGAGATACATAGCAAACTCTAATTTTGTATGAGGTTTACTTAAAGTGACACATGTCAATTGATATAAAATGGTGAAAAGGTATAACCCGTATACTTTGAAAGTAAGTCTTAAGGCATTCAGATATAAGGCAACTAGTGTCATATGATTTAGGCGAATAAAAAACAGAGCAAACTTACTGTTTTTATATTTTTAGATATGAAAGTTGCGCCAATCTGGTCACCGGGTTTGTGGGCGAACAAAGTGCTCATACTATCTTGTGTTAAAATCTTCTTTTCTTTTCTTTCTTTAGGTTTTCGCCTTCACGTTAGTATTTTGCCATTAGTCGAGTATAAATTTGCATTAATTTGCATCAAATTAAATAAAATCGGCATTCAATTATAATTAGTCATAAGTCAAAAGTCATCAATAAGTCATTTCAGGGTCTTTCTCTTTCTTCTTTTTATCATGCGCAACTTTTATATAAAAAAATGAAAGTTCCGCCAAACTGACTCGACCAACGAGGATAATGAATAATAAATATAATGAATGTGTAACTATCGGAACATATCTACAATCACCTCTTTCTTTATTTCGATGCTTGTTAAAAAAGGTTCAGTGTCATTTCTAACAAATGTAGGGTTGAAGTATCAAACAAATTTTAGTTTTTCTTATTTCAAAAATCGACACTAATTTAAAGTATCTTCACGCCCATATCCCCGAAGAGGTAGGCAGAAGTACAACCAAGGCACCCACGACTAGCCGAAGACACTAAGTCCCACAATAACTTACTTTCCACACTAATTTACTTTTCAAAAAGTCGGTCAGCACTACAAATAATCTAAAAATTAAAAATTTTCAATAAGCCACGAAACGTGTATGTAGTGTAGCCAATAATCAGCCAACATAAATATCCTCATTGAAATCGGTCAAACCGTTCAAAAGTTATTGCCACAGACATTGGTACATACGATTTCCGCCAGGGGTTAATAAAACCCCTTACTTTGATTCGGGGGTTGAAACAACGCATCACAATTGTTTAGAAGCTACGATGCCACAGACAAACACACATACACACACAGACAAGTCACACTTATAACACTTGGCTTCTGTAATGTGCTTTAAAAGAACTGCAAAGGTTACGAAACAATCAACCATCTCACATTGAATTCTTCAGTTCCTGGTCATCAAGTCATCGTCACCAGAAAATATTAAAAGAATTAGTTAAAGCGAAGCGAATGAGTCCAAACTCGTTTTTAAAATTTTGTTTAGTGAAAGTGCACAAATGAAATAATCATGAAAAAATTAGCGTATCGTGTATTTCCTCGTTGCCGCCAAATCTCACTATAAGATAATGTGCCACCGCTTTACCCAAGACCCTGACATCACTTATTGACGACTTATGACTAATGGAATCCCAATTTTGGTAAATTTGATGCAAATCGATACAAATTTCTACTTGACTAATGGCAAAATGTTGCCATTAGTCAAGTGTGAAACGCGAATACCAAAACCTAAAGAAAAGAAAGAAAAAAACAGACTAACTTATGTAAAAGTATATAAATAACAATAATACGAGTAAAAACTATAAAATTAAGTTGGTTAGTTATTTGTACAGAATGTGATGGAATATGTTGGTACGAATACGTATTTTGTAATAACTGTTTAAACACATATATTACGCAAATAAATAAATATCATTATTACATTTGCGTCAGGAGCGACTATGCTTGTTCGCTGACCTATCACAAAAAAACAAGAAAATGCGACGCACACAAGTCAGAAATTTAATTATTACAAAAGTAATTACCAACAAAACCCTTCTTCCAGACTTAAATAAATGTTTCATGTTTACCCATTGAAATGTCACTGACATTTATTAATTGTTTTCTGCTTTTTTTAATTTTAAGAAGCTATTGCCCGCGCTTTTGTTTACATTTTTAAGGATCTTGTTCATTTAAATGCTTAAAGTATACCATTATTCAGTTTATTCAGTAGTATTTACTGTGGTCTAGCGTTCCGGGTGTTGGAATTGACTGTATGAGGTCCTGGGTTCGAATCCCGGGTCGGCCAACAAAAATAAAATTGGATTTTTCCAATTTTCTAATTTAAAAAAATAGGCAATGCGATAGGCTTGCCACCTATCACATTGTGGGACTTAGTGTCTTCGGCTAGTCGTGGGTGCCTTGGTTGTACCTCTGCCTACCTGTTCGGGGATATGGGCGTGAAGATACGACGATATTTTTTATGTTATAATAGGGAACAAACACATATCTCTACTAATGGTAAGGAACAATCGTAACTTAGAAACATTTTAAAATTTGTAGATGCATTGCTGTCTCTCAAGAAAGAGGTCGACCGCCGAATCCAACTCGGATGGGCAGCGTTCGGGAAGCTAAAGGTTATCTTCTTATCCAAATTACCGTAGAGCCTAAAGTCGAAAGTCTTCGACCAGTGTGTGTTATCGGTGATGACATATGGAGCTGAGACGTGGCCGTTAAATCTGGGCCTCTTAAATGGGCTCAGGGTCGCTCAGCGTGCTATGGAGATAGCTATGCTCGATGTTTCTCTGCGAGATATGATCCGTAATTCGGTGATCCGCAAGAGGACGAGAGTAACCGACATAGTTCAGAGAGTCAGCAAGCTGAAGTATATGGCAATGGGCAGGCCACATTGCTCGCAGAACCGGAAACCGCTGAGGAAGAAAGG
>NJDC01058135.1:173010-186318 GCA_002245475.1 Calephelis virginiensis | reverse complement strand
TTTTTGAAATGACTGAAGTGTTACTTCGCAGTTTATACGACTTCACCAGACTTTGTGGATGTATAGAGCAGCTCAAAACATTATTATTTAGATGAATAGGGCTGTTCTCCGCAAGGTCAGCAAGGCTGTCCGGAAGACTGAACCTCGACTTGGTGCTGCGTTCTGGTTACTTAAGTAAGTATCTTCACGCCCATATCGCCGAAGAGGTAGGCAGAGGCACAATCAGGGCACCTACGACTAGCCGAAGACACTAAGTCCCCCACAATGTGATAGTCCCCTATCGCCAATCGGGCACATATCCAATCCCGAGCAACATTTTTTTTATTAGAAAATTGGAAAAATCAAATTTTCTTTTTGTTGCCCGACCCGGGATTCGAACTCGGGACCTCATGCAGTCAAGTCCAACCCCTGAACCGCTAGACCACAGAGGCGATCTGGTTACTTGGTAGGTTTATTCAAGGAGTAGGCTCGCCACTCGGTGTAAGGTGCTGGGCGAAGTAGAATTCCCCCCAAGACCGACTTCGATGCTCGTGTGGTATGGCGTCTTGTGAGATTGTGTTGGGGTTGCATTGGCCGACGTTTTCCGTCGTATTAAATTCGTACAGGAGGCCCCACATTAAGTTACCCGCTTTTAAAGAAAGTTAGGCTGCGTTAGACGAAAAAGACTACCAGTTAATCTATACTTCTATACTATAATATTATGAAAAGGAAATGTTTGATATTTTTGTTTGTTTAAAATGAATAGGCTCCGAAACTACTGGACCGATTTCGAAAATTCTTTCACTCTAAGAATGCTACATCATCCTTGAGTGACATAGGCTTTGTTTAATCAAAATCGGTGCAGTAAAAGTCAAGTTACACAGGCGAAGCTGCGTGAAACTACTAATACCTTATAGGTAAAGAATAAGATCCTGCTACCGCCGTGTTTTTGTCGGGAGGTAACTGTAGCCAGCATTGATATCTATTATACTAGTACGATAGACTGACATTTTTCATTTATAATTTGTGCCTATTTAATTTCTCCATATTGGCGCTAATAGCTTTGGTAGTCTATATTTTGTGGCTGTCGCAAATGTATAGCGAATATCCTCGGAACTAATGTTGGACATAGTACAACTGTAGGCAATAATTTAAAGACGCTCGTATAAAACGTTCTCAGGACTTCAAAACGGGCGCTTTAAATCGGCGCAAATAATAGTGCTGTACCGTATATTACATCTGACCTACTAGTTTAATTGACATAAAAGGTAATAAAGCAAACACAAAATTACAAATAATTGACAAAATGGGTAGTGCTTAATACCTTATATTTATTTATATTTTATAAGTCTAAACTTCTTTAAAAAGGTTTGTGTTCGATCTTCGTGGAATGCAGTCGAATTCTACTGAAGATGAAGCAAAACGTACCTTGAGTTTTTAGTAGTGTGTGTATTGGTGGTGCTAATAAAACAGTTAAGTGTTGTGTTGTGTGTGTGTGTGTGTGTGTGTGTGTGTGTGTGTGTGTGTGTGTGTGTGTGTGTGTGGGTGGGTGTGTTATTGTTGGAGCTAGATACATTTGGGGTATTTGGCTTCTGGTAAGTCCAATTCTTTCATAACACACTCTCTTGCCTGTTTTGTTGCGACATAATACGTATACATTTTTATCGGGAAATTGCAAGTTGATATTTTATTTGGATTACGACAAAGTTTATTATGCTATTTATTATAAAGTAGGTGTGAATAAATATCTTGCAAATTATTTTTTATCTCTACCATGTTTAACACAATATAGCCAAATAAGAATTAACCTAAATGAGGCTTAATTTGTTTACATCTACGTTTGTTGTTTAAATAGTTGAGTTAATGTTAAATACTACTGGATTTATTGAAGTGTGTTACTTGTAGTACATAGGTACAACCTACATACACACTATGTTATAATACATTACGTAAATCACAGTAGGGCTAACATCTCGGCCACAGGACAGCGATGCTCCAGTAACATCTGTGGATATTTTTAAATGCCTAACTTGGTGGCGACGTGATCCCATCGTGGAACGAACTTTTAGACGAAAAAAAATAATATTTAAGATTGAGACAGAAATAACGCAGAAATCAATTAACATGCATACAACATGTAGGAGTCGAGAATATTGTATAGGACCATAACCTCTTGTTTTTTGAATTTGGTTAACCATTTACACTTAGACCGTATAGAGAATAAATCAGTAAACTTACTTAATAGTTTTAACATTTCGAACAAAGGATAGCATTTAATTTGTAAAATCTATGGTGTCTCCTATTATTGTTTCTTAACACCAGGAAATATGAGTGCTCATTTTGGTGCCATAAGAATTTACTTATGTGATATGTCTATGTTTTTTATGTGATAGCGAATAAGAAAACGATTCTCCTGATGGTTAGAAATAACCGTGGCCTATACACCATAGATGTTGTAGGTGCGTCGCTGCCCTTTTTTTTTAATGACTATATTGTTGCTAATCTCGCGATTTTTTTGCAACTTCACCGAGCTTTAAGGGCCGAGCAGAGTGCTCAGCCCGAATCGCTGCCCTGTAGCAGAGTCTTTAAGCCAGTTTTTGTGGAAGTCTTCCGACTACCCTGGTCTTCGGACCGAAACCCGACAATGTAATTATGGTAGCACCGAACAGGTAATGCGGTTGAACCCTACCTGGCGAGGTAACAAGAACGCCCTCTACCATCCGTAAAAACATCTTTATGCCAATTCCCTTGTGGGGTAAACAGAGAGTATTAAGTGCCCAGTGAGACGTTTCTTACAGACCATATATAATGCTAAAAAACATAATTGAAATCAGAAAAATGTAGTAAAACTTCAACTACTTGATACTACACACTCGACCATCCGAAAAAACATCTTCATGTCAAATTCCTTGTAGGGTAGACAGAGAGTATCGAGTGCCAAGTGAAACGATTCTTAGATACATATAAGGCCAAAAAACAAAATTGAAATCAGAAAATTGTAGTAAAACCTCAACTTCTTGATACTTGATATTATGTCTTTGATTTATGATCCCGAGTTGGACTCTGATTTCCAGCAGTTAAACATCGTTGGTCCATCAACTCAGTAGGCTATAAATTATCGTTGTATTTTACGGAAACCCCACTGAGAATGACACAATACCCTTCTAGAAAATAGTATTCGTATTTTATTATAATTTCGGCTAAATAAGAATCCATATTTTGTTTCGACATAACCGTAAACATACATTCAGTATGCAAGCAACCATTACCTACTTAATGTCGCTACACTTACATTTTTTTTATTATTTTTTATGAATGGCTAATTTGTTGCTAACCGCGAGGTTTCTACAACTTCACCGGGCTATATACATAGAATTTACATACATATGTATACATATCTTCACGCCAAGTTCTGATTCCGAAGTGGTATCTATTAGTTTAAGTATGATCTCACCAGTAGTTTTTAAATTACACTTAAGTATTACCTCGCCCATATCCCCGAAGGGTAGGCAGAACCAGGGCATCCACGACAGCCGAAGACACTAAGTCCCACAATGTGATAGGTGGCAAGCCTATTGCCAATCAAACACACAGCTGATCCTGGGCAATGTTATTTTTATAAAAAAAATGAAAATTCGCATTTTCTGTTTTTTTAGTGGCCCTACCCGGGGATCGAACCCAGGACTTGAAAAAGTAAAGTCCGGCGCCGGACCGCTAGACCACAGAGTTAATTTATTTTTGTTTATTTATTTTATTATATACGTGTAAGATGTTTAAGTAGTATAGTATATATAAACTATATTTGTCTGTACGTCTACTTATTTCAATTAATACTTTCTTTTTCTGGATTGGATGAAGAAAGTTTGAATATTTTTTTAATAGAGATAAGCTCGCCTCTTGATCTCTGTTTTATTTACTTTATAAGTATATTTTGTGATATCAATGGTTTTCACTAAAGAGTTAATAATTAAAAAAAATACTTAATTTAATATATATTTATTAAACTTATGGCCGGTTCCTATATTCAAGAAACGACTTGTTTTGATTACGGATGGTAGCAGGGCCGGCCCCAGGGGTGGGCGGACCGGGCGGCTACCCAGGGCGGAAAATTTTTGAGGCCAATTTTAAAGAACGGCAAATTTTAAAATATGAATAAAATAAAAAAAATGTGAAGGGTAAAATTTTCTGTATCACATTTTACACAAAGAACAAGCCTAAGAATATGAACGTTAGTGCAAGCCTCGAGTTAAGATTATAATCCAAGTCCAAATATAAAATAAATCACTCGGCTTGTATCGAACAACCGTCGCCGGCGTCGCCGCGCTGCACAGAACAGTGACAGCGTCAAAGCAACAGCGCAGTGGTTAGGAGTGACCTTGACGGACTCCTTTCTTGCCAAGTTTATTATAGTTTATACCAGAAAGTAAACAATTAGACGGGATATATGGGTGGGGGGGAAATCGCCGATATCGCCCAGGGCGGCAAAGTCCCTAGGGCCGTGTCTGGATGGTAGTATTTTGTACGATTAGTAAGATTGCATAACGGTTGGTCATTTTCGACAGTTAACTGTGAACATTTTTTTAAAATATGAGCAACGCTTTGTAACTATTTTGCTCAATAGTAACGAAGCGTTACACGAATGGTTAAGCTCATCTACGGATTACGTTTTGTTTGTTATAGGAATCGCGCATTAATAATTGAAATCGAAGTCGGTTTTTTGCAGCTCTACTGTGGTTAAATTGTAGTCGATGTATTAAGCTTAATGGAACAGTATAGTAGCAAACACAGTCGTTGCAGCGGAATAGGTAAGGCTGGTTGCTGCTCAGCTTTTTACCACTTATGATCTTCTACTTTATTCAAAATTGAATTTTTTATGACATTGGAAAGCAAGCAGACGGATTGCCTGATGGTAAGAAATTTCCGTCGCCTAGAGACACCACTAGAGAGACAGACGTTATGGCGGTAGGAATAGGTAAGGTGGTGGTACCAATCCGGGTGAGTCGCTGCGAAACTCTACCACCTAATCAGAGGTCACGGTGCTAGTGACGGCAAGCCTACGCTCGCCTTTAGGAGCTGCCTGGCACAGGAAGGCAAATGGTCTATTCTACAAAGGAGCCCGTACCATCACGACATGATTTAATATTATTAGATAAGAAATAGGTATCATTACGGCCGTATTCCCGAAAATTTAGGAAGAGGCCAACCCGGGAGACGAACACGAGACTTTAGGTGCCACTAACTCATTCACTATACCGCAGAGAAAACAAAGGCGAAAAGGAATAACATAGAATAAAGCTACAATAAATTCCTATTACTAGTGGTTGCCCATTGGTTGAAATTCGATCAAAATAAATTTTAATATCTTGTTGATAAGAACGCCATCTTCATTTCTCAATACCAACTACTTTGTTTCCAAGTTTTTTAGTGCGCCATCTGTGATGTTTATTTATTATTAGTTATTTTATATCATCAACATATTTGTTTGTGTGTGTCAAATGCATGGTAGCCTGAGTTATGTTTTATTTATTGATTTAATGTACTTTATAAGCATTATTATTGAAAAATATTAGCGTTCTGCATTTTTCCCACACATAAACTATAAGTATGCCAAATTTCATATTCCTCCGTTGGTGCAATTTTTGTAAAAAGGGGTCCATCATGTATTAATATATAGTTTAATATCAGGTTACTTACCCTGTGTAAACACTTAAAGAAAAGTAATAAGGATTTTAATTTATATCAAAGAAGTCTCATTAGTGTATAACTTACTTAGTTCCAGAGCTCTTTTAAGATACTTTTCAAATAAAGGACTTTAAGAGAATTGCCATTGCATTAGTCTTACTTTTAAGCAATACATTTTTATGGTTAAAGACATCAAAGAAAGCGTATCCTTGGTGATAAGAGATGTCTTTTATGTTAAGGTCAGGAAAAGCACAAGGCTCTCCTGATGAGATAAGAGATAACTATACCTATAGACAGATTTAGCTTTGCCCGATTAGGTCTATTACGTAAGTCTGTGGTCTAGTGGTCCAGGTGTTTGGACTTGACTGCATGAGGTCCCGGGTTCGATTCCCGATTCGGGTTACAAAAAGTAAATTTAGTCCTAATCCACCTAATTCACCTATCACATTGTGGGACTTAGTGTCTTCGGCTAGTCGCGGTGTCCTGGTTGTGCCTCTGCCTACCTCTTCAGGGATATGGGCGTGAAGATACAGAAAGGGATCACTTTCTGCTGCGCTAAACGAAATGCTACTTTCCGGCTCCATCGGGCAAAAAATATTATACACACCTCGGGCACTGACAAAGAAAGCCTCATATTGTCACATGTTTTACCTGTGATCTAGGATATTTGTTATTTTTCTGCCCTCAGGATGTAACGTACAGTAAGTAAACGAAATATCTCACCCCTTTCAAAGTGCTGTAATTTTTAACAGATATTTCATTAGCTTACTGTAACTACTATTTTAAAATTGACATAATTAATTATTTAAAGTATTTCCTTGGAGAATAGACCATCTGCTTTCCAGGCAGGCAGGCTTGTAAAAGGCGAGCACAGGCTTACCGTCACCAACACCATGACATCTGACTAGGTGGAAGAGTTTCACAGCGACTCAACCGGATTGGTACCACCGCCTTACCTATTGTTGCCGCCATAACGTCATGACGTGTTCCGGTTTAGAGGGTAAAGTAGCCCGTAAACTTCCTTTTGCTCGAGGCCTAACATCCCGGCCTCAGGTTGGCAACGCACTATTACCTCCTTTGCTGTCTCTAGGCGATATCATAAAATCATATCATTAAAAAAATAAAACATTTGACTTAAATAATTAGCTAATAAAAAAGGCTCTAAAACAAACGAATTATCAAATACGCTGTATACTTTATATTTTACATAACGTTTATAACTGAAGAATAAACATACAATAAATTAATAAATTAAGCACTTCAATTTAAATTCTAACATCTGTATTCATTAACAGAACAATTAAGAACGTATAAAATAATAATTACTCTCGCAAATGTAAATGAAATCAGACATTTTGCGATTGTTCATAAAACAAATTCCTAACACATTTAGAATTTGACAAACACAACTTGACTTAGCCTTTCGCTTTCCAAGTTTGCTAAGTAAAAGACAAAGTTGAGCTACACGAATAATTTACGTCTTTCTTACTAAAATACGCAAATATTAAAGCGATTATTGCTGTCTGTTTCTACATCAGAGCTTCTCAAACTATTGATAAACTCCTTATGGGCATTAAGAAACAGACATTTCTTTTAAATCAAATACCAGCGGCCCGTCCAGGCTTCGCACGGGTATAAAATATTCATGTAAACCTTCCTCTTCAATCACTTTAATTATTAAAAAACCGCATTAAAATCCGTTGCGTAGTTTTAAAGATTTAAGCATATAAATGATCGCCTCTGTGGTCTAGCGGTTCAGTTGTTGGACTTGACTGCATGAGGTCCCGGGTCCGAATCCCGGTCGGACAGCAAAAAGAAAATTGGGTTTTTTACTAGTTTTCTAATGAAAAAAAATGTTGCTCGGGATTGGAAATGTGCCCGGTTAGCGATAGGCTTCCCACCTATCACATTGTGGGACTTAGTGTCTTCGGCTAGTCGTGGGTGCCCTGGTTGTGCCTGTGCCTACCCCTTCGGGGATATGGGCGTGAAGATACTTTTTTTAAGCATATAAATGAACATAGGGACAGAGGAAGCGACTTTGTAGTGAAGTAGGTATCTTCACGCCCCTTCCCCGTGTTGGTCCGGGCTCCTTTGCAGAATAGACCATCTGCCTTCCTGTGCCAGGCAGCTTGTAAAAGGGGAGCATTGGCCTACCGTCACTAATACCGTTACATCTCACTACGTGGTAGAGTCTCGCAACGTCTCGCCCGGATTGGTACCACCGCCTTACCTGTTCCTGCCGCCATAAAGTCAGCGCTTGCCGCTGACATGTTCCCGATCAGAGAATAGGGTAGCCAGTAAAGTTACTTTTGCTCGAGGCCTAACATCCCGGCCTAAGGTAGGCAATGCACCATTTCCACGTTAGGTCACCACTATCAATAAGAAATCCGTCTGCTTGTTTGCCTTTTAATATAATAAAAAACGCCCGTATCCCCGAAGACAGACACAGACAGACAGACAGCCCACATTTATTAGCCCATGATTAGCTGAAGGAGTTTTAGTTCCACAATATAACAGATGGCAAACATATCGCAAACCGGCAACTTATTCCGGTCAATCTTGTTTTATTAGACAATTAAAAAAAGACATCTAGAGTTGCCCAAGCAGGGAATCGATTTTAAGACCTCATGTAGTCATTATAGTCGGATCACTAGAACACAGATTTTAGACTATATTTTATACATATTATTTTTGATCCCGTCGTCAGTATGCTTGTGCTCGTCGGAAACCAGTCAATGATTTTTTTATAAAACCATTTAGTATATATCCATACTAACATAAAGAGGAAAGATTTGATTTTTTGTTTGTTTGCTAATTTGAAACGAATAGGCTCCAAAACTACAGGACCGATTTCAAAACTTCTGTCCCGTTTAGAATGCTACATTATCCCTGAGTGACATAGGCTTTGTTTCATCAAAATCGGTGCAGTAGAAGCTAAGTTACGTAGTGAAACTGCTAGTTTTAAATACATTTAAAGTTAAATAATGTTGAAAAACTGAGTTCAGTTTTTAAATATTAAAATAAAAGCTACCGATATTTCGATGTTTTTTTGTTATTTTATTTATTGTATATCGCTTCACGTATGTATTAGCAGTGTGTATGGGTTAAAGCGTTGTTTTTCAACATTCTCTGCTTTTTTCCGAAGTTTTCTTTTTGTAAGAACCTTTTCCTGGCAGTAAGAATAGGTAATATCGGTCCATACGTGCAGGCGTGGTTTTTTTAATGGCTTTAACTTTGGCCTTAGCATGCGTGCGTGCGTGCATGCATTTCTGTCTGTTTATGTGTGTGTTAATTCATAAATTTTGATCGGATGGACTGATTTCGATGCGGATCTTTTGTTTGAAAGCTAACATGATCGAGATGGTTCTTAGCGGTATTAGATAGTACATATATTTATATAGATTTCGTAGCGGTTTTGGAGAGGTTATTGAATTTCCTTAATTTTAAGATGATAGGTATATTTTCTATTTATGTACCTACCTGTAATTGCCAAAAAGTTTTTAAATACCTTTTATTATTGTTGGACAAATGAAAGATTATAAGTGTTTTGTGTTTAAATATGTTTGATTTATTTTGGATAACCTGAAACACTGCGCAGCTGAATAGTAAAAAACGCACCTAGCGTGCGTTTCCACACTTAACCAACATTTAAAGCCACATAAATATTTCATTAGCATATTTTCGACTTTTCCTAGTTTTACATCCTCATAAATATTGTTTATAAACATACTTTTAGTGTTGGGTACCCAATACCCATATTTTGGTGTGAATATTCCATGCATATTTTCATTCACAAAGGCTTCGAAGTTGTTTTCTGTAAATAGGAGCCATTTGCAATGTTTGATGTACCACGAAATTGGGTTTAAACTTGTTTGTGGGCTTCTGTGTGGTTTGCTTAGGCGATGGCAGTTATGGCGGGAAATAATAACGCTATGTTAATAGTTGTAAAATCAGACAGCTTTCTTCGTATTAATTGACTTAA
The DNA here is from genome assembly GCA_002245475.1 of Calephelis virginiensis. Taxonomy (NCBI): domain Eukaryota; kingdom Metazoa; phylum Arthropoda; class Insecta; order Lepidoptera; family Riodinidae; genus Calephelis; species Calephelis virginiensis. The sequence continues at coordinate 176,675 of NJDC01058135.1, read as the reverse complement.
AAAGAAGGTCCTATATCCGATTTGTAGGTTTAGTTTTATCCAACGTATCTTAACAAAAAAAAGTTTTGTTTTAGTTTAGCGGTCCGGCGTCAGACTTAACATCTTAAGGTTCTGGGTTCGATCCCCGGGTCGGAAAACAAAAAAATAGTAAATGTGTATTTTAAATTTTCCAATAAAAATGACGTTACCTGGGATTGTATATATGTCCGATTGGCGATAGTCTTGCCACCTATCATATTGTGAAACTTAGTACCTTCGGCTAGTCGTGACTCTTGAGTGTCCTAGTTGTGCCTCTGCCTACCACTTGGCGATATAGGCTTGAATATACTTTTTTAGGTCATTCGTCTTCGTAGGAAACCATTTTAGAAATCAGGGGCTTGAATATAGCGGTGGCCTCCTTATTCAAGCTCTTTTATTGAGATTTGGCTGAATCGACGATAAATACACTAGTCATCATGAATATCTACTAATTCACGTGTGCCTACAACAGAAAATATATAAAAAAAGTCTAGTAGAATAGACTGAATTAATTATTACTAGCTGTTGCCTGCGGCTTCATCCGCGTTTTCACAGGAACCCTTTTTACGATCGGAATCAAAAGTAGCCTATATGTTAATCCAGGTCACAATCTATCTGTGTTCCAAATTTCGGACTAATCCGTTCAGCCATTCGAGCGTGAAAGAGTAACAAACATCCATACATATATACTAACAAACTTTAGCATTTATAATATTAATAGGATTGTTATCTCGGAATCTTCTTCTTCTTTTACGACCTATTTAGCCCATGTCAGGTATGGGACCACCACACAGTATCTCGGAATCTTTTCCTTTTTTTTTAAAAAAAACTGTCAAAATCTATTGGTTATGTACCGAGTAATCTCATAACAAATTCTATTATCCTATTAATATTATAAATGCGAAAGTTTGTTAGTCACTTCTTCACGCAAAAACTGCTGAATCGATTTTCATGCAATTCGGTACACTTAAGAGGGTAACTTGGATTAACACATAGGATAGTTTTCATCCCGAAATAATGTTCCTGTAAGACTACGCGGGCAACGCCGCGGGCTACAGCAAGTATACTATAAATATACATTCGCATAGACAACTTCCTCCTTTTTGAAGGAAGTAGTAATAAATAACTTTAGTTCTAAGATGTTTAAAAACTAACAAGAAAATATAATTTTCGTTTGATATTTCCAAAAATAAATTCAAAAGTAGCAATTCTTGGATGGAGTCTTTGAAATGAGATTATCTTCGATCAGCACTCTGTCGAATCCTTCAAAAATTCTTGTTAAGATACGTTAGATTTAAAGAAGTAGATATTAGAGGCGATAGTTAAGCTACACCCACTGATATGAACCTACGAGTACTTTATTTATGCTGTTTAAAGGCCAATGTTAATAATATATCTCTTAAGATGGATTTCAAGAAATCTAGATAGCAGCGTATCCGCCGGCCTATCCTATATCTAATTGCCATATTTATCCTGTCCACAGATATGTTATTAGCAAGCGATAACATATAAATAAGTAAGTTTTGGATTAGGATTGATTATTAATATTGGTCGTGAACCTACTTGTAGTAGCAGTGGCCATTTTAACTTGACATTTAATCTCATATGAAGATACTTTTTAGTTTTTGTCATTAGCATTAACGTCTGCCATTAGTCAAGTTTATGTTTTGCATTACAGCAGTGGCCACTAAATATGTTTTTTATGATCTCGGAAGGCAAATAAGCAGACGGATTTCCTGATTGTAAGGAATTCACGCCGCCTAGAGACACCAAAGATGGTAATGGTGCGTTGCCAACCTAAGGCCGGGAGTTACTTACGGTTGCAGGAATTGATAAATCGGTGGTACCAATTCGGGCGAGTCGGTGCGAAATTCTACCACCTAGTTAGATATCACGTTGTTAGTGACGGTAAGCCTATGCTTGCCTTTAATGAGCACCTTGGCAGGAAGGCAGATGGTCTACTCTGCAAGAATCCCGGACCAACAGGGGGAATATGTTTTACCTATTCTCATATGAAGATTTTTTACCTACTTTGGGGTTAGATTCAATTTGTGTAACTTGTCCATATTAATTTATTTTTAATAATGTTTTTTCAAAATATCACATCTTAACCAGAGGAGAAAAAAACTTATTAAAGTCAGTTGAAATGTCAGAGAGAGGAAAAACAAATTGCAATACTTAAATAAACAGCTGGTCCGAGGATTCCTCCGCCCAGCTCATTTGATCTAGAATGCAGTTAAGCGCAATTCCTTCTAAATCAGCCCCAGCAAATCTCATTGGTAAGTCTATCTTATTTGTGCTATTTCATATCTACACTGTATATAAGCTTTTAAAAGCTTCCTCCGGTTTTCTTTAGTTTAACATAAAAGACTATATAGTAGTACTATTTAAATTATGCGCTTCGGCTAAAGTCGTCAAGCTTCGGAAATCCAAATGTATTTTAAAGATATTCGCTTAAATTTATATTAGGTCAGCCAATTTAGAAATAAAAGTATAAAGTGTAAATAGAGTAAAAAGTATTAAGTCGTTATTTAAATATTACTGTACTTCTTGGGACTTGATTTGACCGGCAGCGTAATTTTATTATAAAATTTAAAATACACATTTTTTTTGTTTCCCGGCCCGGTAACCGAAGGATCTCAAGAAGTCAATTCCGATGCCACACCGTTATACCACATAAATTTCTTTCTACCTAACAAAAAAAAAAGTACTATCACATTCATACTGATAATTAAAGCAATTCGTGCAAAATAATTCCCTAACCAATCCAAAATATCAAAAATTCACAACGTTAATATTCAAGATTTCACTTCTGCCGGCACTCCCGGAGTGCAACCCATCGTTTTTTTCTTTTTTTTTGCTTATTTCTGCTATGTAGATAGCTCGAACTTCTGTTATATAACTTTTGTACTTTGACTTGTTTACATGTCATTGTTGACATTTACTAGTAATTGCTTTTATTTGCAATTGTGTAAATAACTGCATGTTTCCCTACGAATTTAAAATAAAATAAATAAATATGCATTCTTTATTGGCCGAGCAATCGCGTAACAAACAGATGTTACACGCAGTGTGTTTTTTACACACAGGCAAATTGATAATCTACTCTTTTCTGGGTCAGTCAGTTAGGGGAAGAAAATGGATTTACTTGAAAAGTCTCGAAAAATAAATCTTTTAAAATGGCCATGTGAATTTTAAAGTTTGTTATCTGATCTGACGTTTCCTATTCTAGATACGGCACGCTGAATATACAATATACACAAGCATGTTTTAGTATCAATGGAGAGGAATCTTTGGACGTCGCAGGTCGTAACTCAGGAAAAGGCGAGATAGTAAAAATAAAACGTCAATTTGCTTAACATTTTTAATTATTTATACGGGATACTCACGATCTCTTTTTTTTCCCGTATAAATAATTAAAAATGTTATTAATTCGCGACGATTTAAGTTTAAAATCTTATGTCAATTTGCTTGTTAAAAGTTAGGTACTTCATAAACAAAATTTCTTATACATATCAAATTTTTATTTAAAATACAAAACTTTGATTATCTGAGTATTATTGTTTGTCAAAGTGTCTCATTATCAATTTCTTCTTTCTTTCTTTCTTTCTTTCTTTCTTTAGGTTTTGGCCTTCACGTTACTATTT
>NJDC01058135.1:153044-165083 GCA_002245475.1 Calephelis virginiensis | reverse complement strand
GATATTTTCCGAGGGTGGTGTCAAGAGTCTCCGAAACCGGCGTGTTTGTATGAAAAGGGTTATGAATGTGAAGGAAGCAAGACAGGTATGTCAGGATCGTGAGGTCTGGCAATCGATACTCTCTGCCTACCCCGTAAGGGACTTGGCGTGAAGATATGTATGAATGAAAAACAGCATTTTTACATTAATTTATTTGTAAATGAAATGCTGTTATAAGCGACTTTATAATTTATTGGTTTTCACAATTATTTGTACATACATACACACATATTTGTGATTTAAAAAATTTGTTTTAAGATTTTTATTGCAATTTATATTGTTATTTTTATCAGTTACGAAAACGTTACTAAAGTAACGGAATCTTCAATATATATTTTGACATTCTATTGATTAGTATTTTTATTTAAACCACTAGTTTTATGAATCTAATTTTTGACTTATGATTAAAAATGTTGTTTGATTAAATAATATTGGAACTATGAATAAAATTTCTATGGAACTATCTCGGAATCATTCGCTACATTTACAAAAATAGGAGTGATTACATTTTATTATACAAACTACAAGAACGCCTTGAAGCGATATTATTTTAATAACTCACCCTTTTAGTGCTTAAAGGCGACCTTAATGCACAAACTTTTTACTATCGTTTGACGCTAAAGTTAGCAGTTTTGAAATAACTTTTTGAAGATTCAAATCTTGACTAAGATGAATCTTTTTCTTTGTTTAAAATTCGTGAAAATATCGACCACTTTTTGTCTGAGTCTAAAAAGGCGGAACTTGTCAATTACACTGTATGTTATTTTTTATCTTTATTTCGCAACTGCACTGCCAATATCAAATAGATTTTGACCAATTTTCATGTAACTCGAAGAGACCACGTAGCTGTAAGTATAATTTTACGAGTAATAACCACAAATCGCAATAAAACCATATGGGACAATACTATCGTTCTAAAAATAATCGCCTCTGTAAAAACTAGCGGTTCAGTTGTTGGACTTGACTGTATGAGGTCCCGGGTTTGAATCCCAGGTCGGGCAACAAAACGAAAATTGGGTTTTTCCTATTTTGTAATAAAAAAAATGTTGCTCGGGATTGGAAATGTACCCGGTTTGTGATAGGCTTGCCAACTATCACATTGTGGGACTTAGTGTATTCGGACGACTAGCCGAACAACCGGGTTCCCTGGTTGTGCCTCTGCCTACTCCTTCGGGGATATGGGCGTGAAGATACTTTTTTTTTAAATAATTATCAAATTGCGATCTGACAATGAAGTCGAAGTCGGTATTTTGCAGTTTTACAGTGCTTTTGATCCATCTATTTTTTGTTCAAACTCTGTATAAGTTTTCTCACGATTTGAAGGATTTGGTTTTCACTTAAGATCCATGACTTATACCAGATACGTGGAATAGTTTAAAGTAAAGTTGGTCATTCCAATGGCGCAGGTTTGTCAGTAATATTGGTTGGCAAGACCGAAGTGGGCCGAACAAGTTGACAAAAGATTTGTCTGGCAGATTGCCAGAACGTTTTCCGTGCAATATAAATCCAACTAGAATTTCTGTCGCATATATTCCTTGACAATATTAATTAAAGCAAAATGTCTGTATATCAATTTTGAAGTTTTCTTTTAAATTATTCGTACCACTGCCTTACCTATTCCTGCCACCACAATGTCAGAGTTTGACGTTGATGTGTTCCGGTTCAGAGGGTAAGGTAGCCGGTAAACTTACTTTTGCTCGAGGCCTAGCACCTCGGCCTAAGGTTGGCTACGCACCATTTCCACCTTTGGTGTTTCTAGGTGGCCTGAATTTCTTACCATCAGGAAATCCGTCTGCTTGTTTGCCTTCCAATATCATAAATAAAGCAGTATTGAGGTAGGTATATGAGGCACAATACAAAACAAGAACTGTACTTTATGATAAAAAGTTACCTACAATTCTGACGGCTACCGAAGCAAACTTGAAACGTAAGAGGTCGTTTCAAGCTTTATATTACGCTGAGAGGCTAAACAGCGACACAATGATATAAATGGTTGCTAACGTGGGTTCGTGCTTAGAGAAGAGTTTTTTAATGTTGCAATGTTAGTTTTTCGTGGATGTGGTATCATTTTATAGCCTTGACGAATAGCAACATAATACTGTCGGTTGATCATACTTAAATTGCGGAATTCCCTGCCGCTGATAATTATTTAATTTAATTATTTAATTAATTGGTAGGAAATAAATTATCTTAACCCCCATATCCCTGAAGATTTAGGCAGACGTACAACCAGGATTTCCACGATTAGAGAAGATACTTTCACTCACAAAGTGTAATAGGTGACAAACATATCGCCTATCTGTCACTTGTCTTATCCTAGGGAACATTGTTTTTACCAAAAAATTGTAAAACACATTTTGAGTTGCCCGACTCTTGGAATTGAATGAAAGACATTCTTTATAAACTTTAACACTGGATCACAGAGGTGATAGATTAAAGTAAATAACCCAAACCCTGTAAGTATAATAAATGTAACTTATTAATACTCTTAAAAATTGAAATCGGTTTAAGTTCACTTCGTTCAGTTCAGGCAGTATAGATAAATATTATAAATTATGGACAATAGTTTAATTACTTGTGACAATAGTTTAATTACTTGTGCCAATAGTATAATTGCTTGTGACAATAGTTTAATTACTTGCGACAATAGTTTTTTTTATATGATATTGGGAGGCAAACAAGAAGACGGATTTCTTGATTGTAAGAACTTCACGCCTCGACATACCAAGGTGGTAATAGTGCGTTGCGACCTAAGGCCAGGCTGTTCGGCCTTGAGCAAAAGTAAGTAAGTATCTTCACGCCCATATCCCCGAAGAGGTAGGCAGAGGCACAACCAGGGTACCCACGACTAGCCGAAGATACTAAGTCCCACAATGTGATAGGTGGCAAGCCTACCGCCAACCGGGCACATATCCTATCCCGAGCAACATTTTTAATTATTAGAAAATTGGAAAAAACCCAACTTTCTTTTGTTGCCGGACCCGGGACTCGAACCCGGGACCTCATGCAGTCAAGTCCAACAACTGAACCGCTAGACCACAGGCGACAGCAAAAGTAAGTTTACCAGATATCTTATCCTCCGTACCCGAACGCATCAATGGCAACCACTGACGTTATGGCAGTATGAATTACATATTCGGTGGTAACACTGCGGCGAGTCGCTGCAAATATATTGTGACAATAATTTAATTACTTGTAACAATAATGATCATCAGATTGACCTCGGAGGTCTCTGATTCAATTCTCATGTCCAGTAGTTCAAAAATCTATTTTTTAATTTTCTAATGAACACAATGTTGCCCGGGATATAGTGCTCGTTTGACGATAGGTTTGCCATCTTGGACTATGGGACTTGGTTGCGTCTATTTGGGTTACCATATATTCCAAGTTTGGGAAAACACTAAAATTTATCTTTTAGGGAATTGCATTGCAAATTGCACCTGGTAAATGCCAATGTAACTGATGTTTTAGACGAGAGACAAACGTTCTTGAAGAGATACCCTGTACTTATTCATAGAGTTTTTATTAATTTTAAGACTAGACCTCTGAACCTATTTTAGTATAAGGATGAAATTTAATTAATATACATATAGTTACAGATACAAGTTTATACAGTACTAGCTGTTTTGGCGAACTTCGTTTCTCCCGTTCAGTTTGTATGGGAAAAATTAAAATGTCGTTTTTCCTAGTTTCTTCGGTTTTGTAAGGGTTCAAATGTACCCCATGTCCTTCTCCCGGTTCTAAGCCACCTCTCTATCAATTTTCAGCCTAATCGGTTTAACTATTACGACTTTCAGACGATTTATCTTTCATAATTAATGTTTTGTTTTCATTGTTTTTAAGGTGTATTCTGCTGTTCGAGTCGAAGAAAAATCCAACGAATCAAAAACCATGAGAATTGGTCCAGCAGATCTCGAGTTATAAGTTTTGTAACAAACCCGACTTTGTTATATATATAGATTTATTATGTTTTTTCCCAAACAGGAAATCCCAAATGATTAAAATAAGGGGTGACAGTTTATGTGAAAATCTGCTCTACGCTGTCGAATTCGCGTATAACTAGCTAGTATAGTATAATTGAATCTGAGATCGTATCACACATATTCCCAGCAAATATTAATTAAACAGACCTCCCTGCCTCATCATTTACATTTAAATTAATCATGGGTAAGTTCGCTCTATCAATATTATAAATCGTCAGTTTCTGAACGATGCTTTGATATTTAGATTTGAACCAATCACAAATCTACGTCTGCATTAACTTCAAATACATTAATGTTCTCATCTTATTAAAATAATGTGTTCGTTTCGTATTTTCCCATAGGTGCTCTGTGTAGAATTGACCATCTGCCTCTCTGTCTAGGAGCTCGTAAGACGCGAACATAGGTTAAATGGGTCATAGGCGAGGAGAATGCTCAGCACGAAACATCATTATTTAGATAGATTTAACTATTCCCTACAACGCCAGCTCCCCTCCCGGGCTGCCTCCCGGGAGACCGTACCTCGACTTTGTGCTGCGTTCTGGTTACTGCGTGGAATTTAGAGATCGTGCGTTTGTGCGCAAATGTAGAGCGTCCAGATTTTTTTCCATCTCTTTCTTATGAGCTGAGAGCTGGTTTAGTCGCGTAACAATGTGGACAGATCGTGGAAGTGACCTCCACCTTGCCATATTTTAGCATATTAATCATTTGTAGACGGACAGCGGCGATAAATCAAATGTGTTCATGGTGAAGGCTGAACCAAGTATACCATGTAATGTCAGTTTGGATTGTCGCGAAATGTTTAAGCAAATAAGACATAGTTGGAAGCTTGTATTAGAGAGAAAAGGTATATCTAATTTTTACTTTAGTGATTGTGATTAATTGCTTCTTAAATATATTATAATCAACAAATTAAATTAATGAATTTAAACATTGCTTGAACCAAAGAACACTTATCATTCTATAACTACAAATTTAAACATTGCTTGAACCAAAGAACACTTATCATTCTAAACTATGAAATTTAATTTAAGTATTTTTACCATAAAACTAACAAATAATTATTCAATTATTTTTACTAGTGGTCGCCTATTGATCGAAATTCGACCATAATAAATTTTAATATCTTGTTGATAAGAACGCAATCTTTATATATAGTAATAATAATAAGTTGTTATATAGCCCTGATGATGCTTGTATAGCGAAACCGGTCGGCTAAACCATAAAAATAAAAAATAATAAAATATATTGTGGAAAGTACAAGTGTTTCTAAGTAAATTGCATCAACGCAATCTTCATTTCTCAAGATTAACTATTTTGTTTCCAAACGTTTTAGTGCGCCATCTGTGATCTTTTATCGTTATCATCAATATAGTATATTTTTGTGTGTGTCAAATGCATGGTAGTGTGGGTACTGTTTTATTAATTGATTTAATGTACACTGTAAGCATTATTATTGAAAAATATAAGCACTTTGCACTTCTCCTACACATAAACTATAAGTATGCCAAATTTTATGCGCCTGCGTCCGCGCAATTTTCGTAAAAAGGGGTCCAAAGTCTTGGCATCACGTAGTAATATATAGATTAGTTCAATAAAGTTTAATATAATTAGTTTAATATATAGATTAGCTTTGTTAGTTGGTTGCTCTTGAGCAATGATACTTTTTACTGTAAGTTTAATCACTACAAAGTATAAAACAAAGTCCTCTGTCCCTAGTATGTCCCTTTGTATGCTTAAATCTTTAAAACTACGCAACGGATTTTGATGCGGTTTTTTTAATAGATAAAATGATTGAAGAGGAAAGTTTATATGTATATTTCATAACCGTGTGAAGCCGGGCGGGCTGCTAGTAATAATTAAAGATAAAAACTTTTTATCACCTTTTTAAAACACCTTTTGGCAGCAATAGTTTTGCCGACAAGATCAGTGCTGCATCTGGTGGTAATGTGCTGTGAACTTCCCAGCACCAATAGCTTGTAGATGTTATGCTCTGATCCGGAGGGTAAGGTATCAGATAGCCTTGTCTACCTGACAACTAAGTATAATGTCTATAACTTCTTAATCAAAAAGAGAACAACAATTTTTTCTCAAAATTCAGTTCTGTACATTGTAAAGTATCTTCACGCTCATATCCCATGAAGAAGTAGGCAGAGGCACAACCACGGCACCCACGACTAGCCGAAGACACTAATAGTCCCACAATGTGATAGGTGGCAAGCCTATCGCCAACCGGGCACAAATCCAATCCCGAGCAACTTTTCTTTAGTTGCCCGACCCAGCAATCGACCCGAGACCTCATGCATTCAAGTCCAACAACTGAACCGCTAGACCAAAGAGGCTTTGTGGATTGGCCTTTCTACCTGATTAGAAATATGTATATAACTAAATTTTGAGGCAAATGTTAGTTGTGCCCTTCATACTTAACACAGCAATGATATAGATCATGGTTGCCTCTATAAAATAAAAATAACTATCATGTATAAATATTTAAATAACGTTCAAAAAGTTTTTTTTATGATTTTAGAAGGCAAACAAGCAGTCGGATTTCCAGATGGTAAGGAATTCCCGCCGCCTAGAGACACCAAAGGTGGTACTGGTGTGTTGCCAACCTGAGGTCAGGATGTCAGGCCTCGAGCAAAAGTAGGTATACCGGTTACCTTACCCTCCAAACCGGAACACGTCGTGACGTTATGGCGGCAGGAATAGGTGAAGCTGTGGTAACAATCCGGGTGAGTCGCTGCGAAACTCTACCACCTAGTCAGATGTCATTGTGTTAGTGACGGTAAGCCCACGCTCGCCTTTTACGAGCTGCCTGCCAGGAAGGCAGATGGTCTATTCTGCAAAGGAGCCCGGACCAACACGGGGAAAAATATGGAAGTCAAGAGTAACTAACTTACTGAACTTATTTATCTAAAAAATTGTAACCGTTTTGTCAGATCAGTCCGGATATTAAACTTGTGACGTTTTTAGCCACCTTTTCCGAGGAATATATATAACTTCTGTAGAAATGTTATGTACAAACTGCTGTGACAGCACAAAACGTGTTTTATCTCTTTCTATTACTTTCGTTGAAGAAAGATAAATAAATGAATAAATATCCCTGGACAAGTTAGACAAATTGAATCTGACCCCAAAGTAAGCTAATTAAATGCTTGTGTTAAGGGTGTTAGTCAACGATTCAGAACGATACAGAAATAGGTACTTAAGTAGATACAAGAATAAATTTAATAAACACCCAGACCCGGAAATGCAGACATCTAAATGTTCATCCCACAAATGTCTGCCCCCGTGGGGAATCGAACCAGAGCCTCGCAGTTGGTTGGCGTAGTTAGGCGTGTCCGCTAGCCACTCGACAAACGAGGCGGTCAAAATAGCGATTATTTCCCTTGTTGGTCTGGGTCCTCTTTGTAGAATAAACCATCCGCCCTTCGAGGCAGCTCCTAAGAGGCGAGCATAGGTTACTAATAAAACTACTGGTGGTAAACTCCGAGTCGGGTAGACTTGCACAATATACCCAAATATCCCGGCAACAGTATAGTGTTGCACCTAAAAATAGTATCTATACGCCACGGTAGTCTCTGGCCACCAGAACAGCCATGTGCGTGTTCGTTCTTTAAAGCCTTAAAAACCAAAACTTTTTGATGTGACAATGTCTTATAATTCGATTGAGCCGGCTGCAGCCACCAAAAAACGTGACTCATGCGGCGTTACCTCGCTCTGAGACGTTCTAGGCTTGAAGTGCAAGCGAGAGCGCCGAACGAGCGACCAAGAGGCACAATCGGCCTTCGTTCTTATGACGTTGTCACGCTCAACTTCGTCAGTATTACGTAGTATTTATATACTCTTTGTTCGTCAGTAACCCGACTTTACAGACGGAGTTTTGACGCCATCGTGAATGAAGGTGGTCGTAATTTTTTTCATTATTGTTTAATTTTGTGTTTATATTGAGTCAAGTTGGTTAATTTAAGTGGGAATGAGATCAATTTTGTTCAGTGAAAGTGCACAAATGAAATATCATGAAGAAATTAGTATATCGTTTATTTCCTCGCTGCCGTCAAATTTCCTAGATGAGCTTGAGTAACGAAGCCACCGCTTTACTCAAGACCTTGACCTGACATGACTTTGTACATAGTGACTTATGACTGTATAAGAATTGACTAATTAACTAACTTGACATTGGCAAAGTAGTCGTGAAAAACGATCGAAAGCCATATTTATAAAAGAAGAAGAAGCCGACTTTACACCGCTTTTTCCAAATGCGCTCCAAAACTACCCCCATTATCACTTTGATTAAGAAATATATTTAATTCGCAACCTACATTCCCGTTATCTACGAGACGATCATTAAATATAAGTGGAGTAAAATAATTCACAGCGTCTGTAGATTACGGTAATTCCAGAGCCAAAGGAACAAATGGGGCAGAATAAATTCGCGGATAAATTATTAAAGGAATAGGGACAGTTAAGAAATTTAATGAGTCGCAGGAAAACTGCTAACGCTTACTTAAATAGTGTATCTTCTCGCCCCTATTGGAAAAGATAAAGAAGTACAGTTAGAGCTAGATGTTAGGCCTTGTGCTAGTCTATAGGGTTACCTTTAAAGCTTGATTTCATGCGAATTCGAAATTGCAATCGAATATGTTGTTTTATGTACTCTTAAACCCAGTACTAGTGGATTCAGATATTCAGGTATTTATCATTTAGATCTTAAAAAATCAACGAGTCCAATATAACATTTTATTACTTATTATTAACTAAATGTATATATTAATACGTGATGCGAAAACTTTGAATTCCTTTTGACAAAAATTGCGCGGACGCAGGAGAATAAAATTAGGCACACTTATAGTTTATGTGTAGGAGAAGTGCAGAACATTAATATTTTTCAATATTTATAAATTAATCAATAAATAAATCACTACCCACACTATCACGCATTTGACACACACAAACAAATATATTGATGATAACGATAAAAGATCACAGATGGCGCACAAACTATAAACATATAGTTTGGAAACAAAGTAGCTGGTCTTGACAAATGAAGATGGCGTTGTTATCAACAAGATATTAAAATTTATTATTGTCGAATTTCGACCAATGGGCGTCCACTAGTTTTAAAATTTCGTCAGTATTGTCTCCAAGAGAGGTACTCTTAAAAATGACTTATCCGATACGAATTTTCGGTCCGATTCGAATCCGATTCGAATACCAAAGTAGGTTGAAATTTGGTTGAAGTTACCTGATTTAACAAAATCGACTTTAATTATTCAAAATTGGTCATTGGTTGTCAAAGAAAGTCGTGCCAGAGTCTTGAGTAAAGCGATGGTCTACTCACTGAAGCAAATTTAGTGGGATTTGGTGGGAACGAGCAAATCAACGGTACACTAATTTCTTCATGATTATTTCATTTGTGCACTTTTACTATTACACTTACACACAAACAATAATTAAATTAAAAAAACTGTATCTTCACGCCCATATCCCTGACGAATCCGGCAGAGGCACCCACGACTAGCCGAAGACACTAAGTCCCACAATGTGACATATTCAATCCCGGGCAACGTTATTTCTATTAGAAAATTGGTAAAACCACATTTTCTTTTTGTTGCCCGACCCGGGAATCAATCCCGGGACTTCATGAAGTCAAGTCCAACTAGACATGTGCTAAACCGTTAAGGATAGCGCCCAGTTGCACGGGCCGGGACGGGGCGCATCGCAGCGCGATAATCCGTCTAGATTGCCTGCATACATTTTGTATGGAGCAACACCCACTGGGCCGAGGCGCATTGGCGCGGATTTTTCCGCGGCGGATTTGCCTATGCGGCCTACAGTTACCAAAGATCATAATATAACTGTTAAGAAAAGAGCACTATTGTATTATAACGCTAAATTTTCGTACGATAACTAATAGAGGCGCCACTTTCCATACATGAAGATTCGTATGACAATTACTAGATGGCGCTACTTTCCATACTTGACGATTTTAACGTCGAGAGGCCTCTCTATTTGGTTGTTCTACTTTAGTACTGAGTAACAAAAATCCGCATTGGCGGCCCGGCCCGCATCAGTAGGTTTTGTAATGCGATGCGCCCGGCCCGACAAGCTCCGCCCCGTCAACATTGGGCGCTAACCCTTACTCTTCGGTCGCCGTGACTGTCCTTCCAGTGACAAGAAAGTAACGTTAAAAAATAATCGTTACTGTCACGTCGGTCACTCGAGTACAATACGTGTGAAAGGAATTTATAACCTAGGTAGGTTATAAATTCCTTTCATTTAGGTAGTTATCGTCAGAGTTATCACTCCGAATATAATTAGACAAACGATTCAGAAGTCACACTCGTCTTCTTAGTAACGCAATGCCAAAATACTGCTTGTATTTTTAACAGACTTTCAATAAGGAGGATAACCTCATTTTTTCAATACGTCTGTTTTTTTTTATATTATGCATTTTCCAATTATACAAGAGAGAGAGAGCGTTTATTTAAAATAATTTTTACATTTTTACATGCATACGGCTGTCTTATTTAAATCAATAATTTAAAGTACATACCTAGATAGCAGTTAATGCGAGCGACGTAAAACGTGACGTGTCGCCATCACTGCGATCGCAGGACGTTCCGGAACGGCATACCTACGAGTATGTTACTTTGGAACGTATTTCCTTGCTGACAGATCACAGCGGTCACTTTGATCAGCGGATCACAGTGACTTATTCACGGTGAAGTTATTTAATGCCCACCTCTAAGTCCAAAACCTGGGTGCCGATTATATATCTCAGTTGCCAACTCGAAATGGAAAAGTGTACATCAAATAGCTGTCAAATGACGTTATTTGTGTTTGCTATCTCAATTGTGTTTCTGTTGGTCACTGGAGATAGCAAATATAAAACGTGTCATTTGACAGCTATTTGATAAGTTAATAAAATTTACTCAAGATAAACACAAAATTTAATAATTACGAAAAAACTGCAACCACCATTTTTAAAACACAACTTTCACTATGGTACTAAAAACATTTGCGCCGGAATTTTTGTACTTGTTCCCCGTCTCACGATATAAAAAATATAAGTAAGGTTGCCAGATGTAAGGTTACTTACACCTGGCATTTTACTTTGTAAAAAAGTAAAATGCCAGATGTAAGTAACCTTTCCAACCAGTCTCTAATTTATTAATGTCTATTATTCTGCCGCATTTAACTAATTCAAACCTAACATAAATCAAACTCGGCTTAAACCTAACACCTGTAGTTAAGAATAGCACATATTAGCAGACATATTTAAGGCTATGTAATAGTTTTGACACAAGATTAAAAGTATCATTGAAGATAAACAAAGTTTCATATTTGTACTGTGGTATGGGGCATGCGGTACGCCGGGACAATTAGTGCAATGTGAAGGAAAAACTTGGTGTCATGTCTTATCAGGAAATAAAACAGAAAACGGTAAGGAAATTGTAATGGAACTAGCTTTACCGACAAGAGATTAAACGCTAGGTAAAACAAAAGAGAGAGGGAGAACGGTTTTTGTTAAATATGTTCTAAATTTTCTATAAAACACACGTCAAACACGCTCACTGTAATTTAATTTTGTTATGCTGCTTAAAATTGGGGACATTGCAATTTCAAAATGTACAAATGTGTTTATTATTAGTGGCCGGAATTACGGCGTCACCATTTTTCATTACGTATTTTTATCTAATTCTGGACACAAGTATGTTAAATGTAATTTTCTTAAGTTTTAAAGTGCATTTGCCTTAAAGACACTAAGCGCAGAAGCTGGTGGATCCATAAAAATAAAAATGCTGTGAAAGTTTACGAGTGGCTTTTGTTTATGTCCTGTTATTTATATTGAATAGTGAAAAGTTGTTATTGGTAATGTAATCATAAACTATACATATATGTTAAATTTATTACTTTACGCATATACAAGACCTGTCTAGCTTCCTCCACATTCATTACCTCATACAAACATTGTCGTACATTTACTACTACGTTGCTAGTATTTTAAGCGGGAAGC
>NJDC01058135.1:141613-152220 GCA_002245475.1 Calephelis virginiensis | reverse complement strand
TTCTTTTTTTTGAAAAATATTATGTGCACCCTGTAAATACACAGAACAAAACAATCTTGCTGTGCGTGTGTTAATAAATAAGCTATTTCTTCATGGGCCAATGTATATATATTCCAATAAAATTTCCGAGCACATTAAAGATCTGTCATTAAATACATTTTATAATGTATCAAATTTAAATTATGCAGAAAAAGCTTCTTATAAAACTAGAATAACTAGCAGATAATAATGCTTGATTGGGTAAAACTTCTAAACGCAGGACGCTTCGCGTCAGGACACTTGACCTGATCGAAAATTCGTAAGACGGCGCAGGGCGCTTGCGCGAATGTTCGTGTTGTCATGTTTGTGTACGATAGCACAATAAATGAATATTGTATTCTACCACATAAATGATAGTACTTTCATACTGATAATTAAAGCAATTCGCGCAAAGTTATTCCCTAACTATTCCAAAATATCAAAAATGCACAACGTCAATATTCAAGTTTTCACTTCTGCCGGCACCTCGGAAGTGCAACCCGTCTTGTTTTTATTTGTTAGTAGTCGTTATTTTTGGAATGTTTGATATTGAATCCGGTAGACTGCGCTTCTATCGGAGCATCAAAAAATATGTATTACCTGATAATGTCAAGTGATATTTGCTGGGTCGACTAGTGTATTATATACATAACAGATAAAAAACAATTGCTGTATGTTAGTCTCGCGAACGGCTGTACCGTTTTGGCTAATTTTGATTTCGAATTATTTGTTCAAGTAGAAAGGTTTAAAAGATAAGAAAAATGAGAAAAATACATTTAATTTTTTCCCATACAAACTGAACGCGTGGAACTACTCGCCGGGACAACTAGTATGTAATACAAACGTTGTTCTGTAGATCTATTTCGGACAGTGTTGCCAACAACTAAACGGGCTTTCCACCAGATTCATGTATTAAAACCAACAGAAAACCACTAACAAGAAACGTTCCTACTGTCTCCTATATACATAACCACCAAATTTTCCACTAAAAGTTTGTGTTTCGAAATGATAAACTGATAAGTTATTAAATAATAAAGTAAAAAGAACTATTTTAAAGCAAGGTTTTGATTGAGTCAAGATGCTAGACTAGCTTTACATCATTCTATGCTCATCCTAACTTTATGGAATCTATACTAATAATAAAAAAGGAAAGAGATAGATAAATCTCATCTATACTATTATAAAAGAGGACAGATATGTTTGTTTGTTTGTATTGAACAGGCTCCGAAACTATTGCACCGATTTGAAAAGTTCTTCCACCATTAGAAGCCTACATTATCCCTGATGAGCTTGGGCTATGTTTATAACTAGAAAAAAATCGGAATCTCTACTCAAACGGCAATAATGTAACACAAGGTGTAAGAAAGTTAGCTACAAAATTTATTTTACTGCATGCGTTGCAGAAATTATACATGACAGCAAAAAAGATATTCTACAATATTAAATAACAAATTAAAATCTATAATACAAATCTTATCTTCAAATTTTATCTTATTGGGTATCTTTCTTTTTATGGTAATAGAAGGCAAACAAGAAGACGGATTTCCAGATGGTAAGAAATTTACGCCGCCTAGAGACACCAAAAGCAGTAATGATGCGTTACCAACCTGAGGCCGAGATGTTAGGCCTCGAGCAAAAGTAAATTTACCGGGTACCTTACCGTCCGAACTGGAACACGTCAACGGCAAGCATTGGACGTTATGGCGGCAGGAATAGGTAAGGCGGTGGTATCAATCCGGGCGAGTCGCTGCGAAACTCCACCACCTATTACCTATTATACTTACGGCAACACAACTACTTTTATACATTTTGAAAGGCGATAAAAATAGTGACCATATTCGGACCATGTTTTCCATACATTAATCCTTACCCAAATAGATAGTTTCATATTCAAGACTGCTACAATGCCTTGAGATTACTCATTGAATTATTCAAATCGAACACTTCATTCAAAAGATATTATGAAATTAAAATTTCATTCTTAACAAAATACCTACCTACCTACCTTTTTTTATAGAAGAGGAGGCAAACGAGCAAGTGGGTCACATGATGGAAAGTGATCACCTCCGCCCACGGACATCCGCAACACCAGGAGTATCACAGATGTGTTGCCGACCTTTAAGGAATGAGTACGCTCTTTTTTTGAAGGTTCCTAAGTCATAATCGTTTGGGAATACCGCCCTCGGTAACTGATTCCATAAAGGTGTTATACGGTGTAAAAAATTGTCTTCGGAATCGCACAGTTGTAGATAGCCACGCATCGAGATGATGGGCATGATACCTTAAGCTCTGACGCAATGTCCTAAAATGGAAATCAGCGGCTGGAATCAAACCAAACAACTCCTTCGAGCATTCCCTATGATAGATGCAGTAGAGAACACTGAGTGACCCAACATCTCTACGCAACGCTAAGAAATCAAGCCGATTGGTAATTGCCCGGTCATTGAAAATTCGAACTGCTCTACGTTGAATGCGGCCAAACGGGAGGAGCTGGTACTGTGGAAGCCCCTGCCCAGAGTTGAGAACAGCACTGGATACGGTAACCATAACTGTGCCACAATTGTTTAACCCCTCATTAAAATCCGACGCTGCACAAGTATTACAGTGCCAACTGGTGAACTATCACTCCCACATACACCAAACAACTGTTCTAAATGATGGCCATCTGCATTGACCATTACCATTTGCCACAATGTTAACCAAAGTTATAGTAGAGAGAGTAGAGTATACCCATAAACTAACACCGATTCGACTAAAAATGGGTAACCGCAGTGTAATGAAACTGAACTTCGTTTTAGCGGACTTGTCTTGCCTAAAAATATAATTAAATAAGCCGAAATATAAAACGTAAGTCAGTAAGTAAGTAGAGAGTAAGTTTCTCTGGCGAATATTTGTGTTCAATGTCGAATGATTTTGTTTAGTTTTGTTTGTAAATAAATGAGACTTAATTTCACTAATCCACTAAAAAAACCACCAGCCACTAAAAGCAATTTTTCGCCACTAATAGGGGTGTGAAAACCACCAGTTTTAGTGGAAAATCCACTAAGTTGACAACACTGATTTCGGAAGAACCTAACAAATTAGAATGAAAACACAGGGAAGTGTAAACTGTAAAGTTAGTACAGTAATAGCTTGACAATCACCAAGATAAGTACTGTTTATATAAACTTGAACAACAATCTATACATTTATTTATTGCACGATTCAAATAAATACAGTTCTATCTGTGTATCATGCATAGAACAAAAATATTATTTTCGTATGTATTTATTTGAATCGTGCAATAAATAAATGTGTGATGACAAAACTTTGGACCCCTTTTTACGAAAATTGCGCGGACGCAGGAGCATAAAATTTGGCACACTTATAGTTTATGTGTAGGAAAAGTGCATAACGTTAATATTCTTTAATAACAATGTTTATAACGTACATTAAATCAATAAATAAAACATTACCCACACTAAAATGCATTTTACACACACAAACAAATATATTGATGATAACGATAAAAGATCACAGATGGCGCACTAAAAAGTTTGGAAACAAAGTAGTTGGTCTTGAGAAATGAAAATGGTGTTTTAAATTTCAACCAATGTGCGACCACTAGTAAGAATAAAAACACGGGAAAGTGTAAAGTTAGTATAATAATACCCTGACAATCATCAAGATAAATACTGTTTATGTAGACTTGAACGCGACAGGAAACCAATTATCCTAAGGAATGTCTTGCAAATTACTAATTAGTACTTACGTGCGTAAAGGAGTTTTTCTACCGACTCCAAGAAAATTGAGAAACTCTTTACTTTTAAAAAGTTTAGCCGAAATTACTTACCTAATTCTGTTGCCATAATGACAGTCATGGCCACTGGCAGCAGGATGCAAGAGGGTGCATTTGCACCCCCCTGTCCGGAAAAAAAGTACATAAAACAGTACCTGACTGAACCAGCGGGAGAGTAATACTTTTAGAGTGTATGTACGTATAGATAATATGTATGTATGTTTGTGTTCTTATGTATACCTAGTCGGCTCGTAAGTTCTGTCACATGTTTATAGTTAAATAATAATCATCTGCTTATTGGTCCGGGTGTTGGACTTGACTGCATGAGGTCCCGGGTTAGAATCCCGGGTCGGCCAAAAAAAGAAAATAGGATTTTTCTAATTTTCTAATTAAAAAAAACGTGTTGGTCAGGATTGGAAATGTGCCCGGTTGCCGATAGGCTTGCCACCTATCACATTCTGGGACTTAGTGTCTTCAGCTAGTCGTGGATGCCCTGGTTGTGCCTCTGCCTACCTCTTCGGGGATATTCCCGTGGAGATACTTTTTTGGGTTATTTTTAGAATAATCATTTATTTATCAAAATAACAGTATGAAACGTGCTTTTTTATGCTAATTACGTTTACTCAAAATGAGCCCCGCAATTTTCGAAATATACTCGCAATTCTATTATCGCCATGCTATTTGTACCTACATTTTTTAATATTTTATATTGGTTTATAGTATGTACCTATAGATGGCGATGCACCTCCCTGAAAATAATCCTCGCGGCGCCCATGATGACAGTGCTTGCCATTGACGAGTTCTGGAATTGTATACGGAAATTAATTACGTGTGTGGCAGAGCCATAAATTTGTATTTTACCCCGAGTTAGTCCGGGCTTTGTAGAGTAGACCATCTGCCTTCCAATCAGGCATCTCGTAAAAGGCAAGCATAGCAAACTACAAAACATGGGAAGCCAAATAATAATACAGAGTGTGTAACAGAAACAAAATGATAATAGCATTTGAAAGTAACGTTACTAATTGTGTATAACGATATGTTCTTACCGTTAATTCTTAGTGAGTACAGGAACGTACCTATTACTTTAGCGATACTAAATTGTAACGAAATCTGTAACTATATTTGAAGTAATGCTATGCTTCAAATTACCGCTATATTACATATGTTTCTCTATCAATGACAGAACACAACCAGCAAATACATATAACTTAAAAATTCATAGTTGCAACAGTAACAGTGCACATAACTGTACGTGTACAGCCATTGATAGAGTCACATCTACGAAATATTTAGGAGTTATTTTGGACCGACAGTTGAATTGGCATATACATATACATATGTGCGATCGCGTTAGGAAGCTAAATTGGATATTTGGAAAACTAAGACTGGTGCTAAATAGAAACCTAATAAATCGCGTATACAAAGCCTTAGCAGTCTGTCATTAGTTACTGTATTTCTGTATGGCGTGGTGTAAATAAAGCTAATTTTTTGGAAGTTGAAAGATGTCAACGATGTCTATTAAAAATTATGTATCACAAACCTCATCGATTTCCCACACAAGATCTATATAAATTCTGTAAATTGCTATCTGTAAGAAAACTGTACATATTATCAACCGCCCTGAGATTGCATAAAGAATTTTGAGACACAAATATATATATATATACACACACACACACACACACACACACACACACACACAAAATGCATGATATACATAACCTAATCTTAAAAGTTTATTTCATTGTTATTGTATTAACTGATATTGATTTTAATTGTTATCTGGCACATAAAATTCATGTAAATTTACCATTATTATTATTATATTATAATATTTCATTAGATAATGTAACAAAAAAAAAATTGTATGATAAATTTTGGTAAGGAAGAGCGAGACCACCTGACACAAGTATTTATTAAATACTTAGTGGGTTGGTCTCAACAACTGATTCAAACAATGTAACTATTTTAAAGAAAAAAGAAAGAAAGAAATAAACAACTTTAATATCTCAAGCGCGAGCAAGTAACGTTACAGAAAAGTTCCGATATCTCGATCCCTGGCATAGACTTACCGTCACTAACAACGTGACATCTGACTAGGTAGTTGAGTTTCGCAGCGACTCGCCTGTATTGATACCACCGGCTTATTGATTCCTGCCGCCCTAACGTCAGATCTTGTCGGTGACGTATTCTGGTTCTGAGGATAAGGTAGCCGGTGCATTTACTTTTGCTTGAAGCCTGACATTCCGGCTTCAGGTTGGCAACGCACCATTACCACCTTTGGTGTCTCTAGGCGGCGTGAATTTCTTTCCATCAGGAAATTAATCTGGTTGTTTGCCTTCCAATATCATAAAATAAAATTGTATGGATTTGCTGCATTCCAATTTCCGTTCCGATTTTCCGTACCGATTGGAATTTCCGTATGTAATAATTGTGAACATATATGGCAAAGCCTAATGATTAAGTACATTTGACGACCGAACATGTAGTGTAGTATGAAACATTGCAAGGTTGGAAAAGTAATTTATATCTCCCAAGGAAAGTCTTTAAAAATTCGAAATCAAAAGCATTTTTGCCGGGCAACTTCGTACCAGATTTGTGACTGTATTGTGCCAGTCGCCAAGCGGTATAGTTGTCAAATGGGGTATACCAAAAACCAGTGTTCAAGTACGCCTTACTTCTATTGTTAGGATTTTTGCCATTGATGGTCCATGTTACGTGGCGTCCAAGTTACGTAAAGCGTTTTAAGAGGGGAAGGTCGAACTAGTAAATGCATTTAAGAGTAGAATTTGAGCAAGTGTTCGTGAAGCTGTCATATTTCTCTGTTATGTTCATTGACCTCTAGTTACGCTCCATAAAAAAACACTGTATTATATCGCCGTATTTCCTACTGTTGTTTTCGTGATTTTTGCTTAGCCATGTATTTAGTTTGAAGGTTTCGATACATAAACGTGCGATGTTTAAAATCTTTTTTGGGGTTGAAGTTTTATTTCTGTTATGCTCCACGAAAACGATGCCTTAAATCCGTTACATGTAAACGACGTTAAAGAAACATTTTTAGCGGTATTACGCCAACCTCATGACGTCTCACTAGGGATGGAGGGTATTATTAAAATTGCCTTACGTAATTAGTGGAAGTGGAATTAGTAGAACAATGCGATATCCAAAGTTGTACATTGGTTCACAGTTAACAATCTTCTTTTAAATGGTAATAAGACGAAATGTATAAGATTTTCAATGCCAAATGTTAGGCTAGTAGATTCCAATGTACAACTAAATGGATCTAAACTGGATCTGGTTGAATCTACTGTCTTTTTAGGCATCACAATTGATAATAAATTACAATGGGGCCCTCATATTGAGAAACTAGCAAATAGGCTTAGTTCAGCAGCATTTGCAGTAAAAAAAATAAGAACATTAACAGATGTTGAAACGATTAACGATGTTAATATCTTATGGGATACTTCTTTGGGGAAATTCTGCACATATTTGTATGACATAAAAGAGCTATTAGAGCTATTTATAATCTTAAAGTAAGGGATTCCCTCCGAGAAAAATTCAAAGAAATAAATATTTTAACCTTCAGTTCTCAATACATTTATGAAAATTTAATGTATGTTAAAAAAAATCTATGTATATTTACAAAATAATGTGATATTCACGACATTAATACGAGGAGTAAAAATAATCTAGCCGTATACAAAACTCGTCTCCATAAAATTAGTAAATCCTTTTTGGGACAATGTGTATGTTTCTACAATAAGCTGCCCATTGGTATTACCTTTAAATAAGTTTAAAAAATTTATAAAAGCAATATTATGTCAAAAATGCTATTATACGGTCTCAGAGTATTTGGAAGATGAACATGCTTGGGGTTAGAGGTTTCAATCTCCAACTACAATTTGAAATGTGATTTGTTGTACCTTTCACTTAAGTTAAAGTAAGATTGTAATTTATGTTTTTAATCTAGTTTATATTGTAATTATTATTATTGAAAAAAGACAAGCCCGCTGAGTTTCTTTCGCCGGATCTTCTCAGGGCATGGCCGCGATTCCGATCCGGTGGTAGTTTAAAAAAAATATCGACGCGCACAAATACCACTTGTATGGTTCAAGTGAATAAAGATTTTTCTGATTCTGATTCTAAGTAACTTCCCCATATATATTTGGCCAAATCGGTTCAGCCGTTCTTAAGTTGTAGTTAAATAGCATAACTAACACGACATTGTTTTATCTATATATCAATACGTGATTCCAAGGCTTTGGACCCCTTTTTAAGAAAATGGCGCGGATGGAGGTGTATGGAATTTGGCACACTTATAGTTTATTTGTAGTGCTAACAGTGCAGAATGCTAATGTTTTTCAATAACAATGCTTATAAAGTACATTAAATCAATAAATAAAACATTACCCATACTACCATGCATTTGACACACACAAACAAATATATTGATGACAACGATAAAATATCACAGATGTTGCACTACAACGTTTGGAAACAACCTACCCTACTCTCCGGGCCGGAAGACGAGTAATTACGGCGGCAGGAATAGCTAAGGTGGTGGATCCCTACCTGGGCAAGTTGCTGCACAGGACTCTACTCTACCGCCACTACTCCACAACACTTTTTTTTATAATATTGGAAGGCAAACAAGCAGACGGATTTCCTGACAGTAAGAAACTCACGCCACCTAGAGACACCAAAGGTGGTAATGGTGCGTTGTTAACCTGAGGCCAGGATGTTAGTGCTCGAGTAAAAGTAAGTTTACTACCTACCTTACCCTCGGAACCGAAACAATTAATGATGTTATGGCGGCAGGAATAAGTAAGGCGGTGGTACCAATCTAGGTGAGTCGCTGCGAAACTCTACCTAGTAAATTAGAGCTATTGATATTATTGAGTAATACAACTCTATCAAAATGAATACCAACTAAAACTTTACATCTGCTTCTGCGAAATCCATGTTTTGTCGGTAGGATTATGAAAATTCCTTTAATTATATTTTAGTCAGGCGAGAGAATTAGATTATCCATTTTATGCAAAACAACCGCCGACGGCAAACATTGTTAATAAGTAATCAACAAGAAAAACGTCATAATCCAAAACATGATTGAAGCTAATGAAAAGTAAATGACCAGCCATTTTTAATTTTGCGAGAGATAGTTCAGCGTGAACGTTTACTTGTTTAATGGATAAAAATAATATTAAATAAAATATTATATTACCAGCGGCCCGCCCGGCTTTGCACGGTTATGAAGTATACATAAAAACTTTCCTCTTCAATCACTTTACCTATTAAAAAAAAGCGCATCAAAATTCGTTGCGTAGTTTTAAAGATATAAGCATACAAAGGGACATAGGAACAGTGGAATCGACTTTGTTTTATACTACGTAGTGATATGTAGAATATATTTTACATATT
The DNA here is from genome assembly GCA_002245475.1 of Calephelis virginiensis. Taxonomy (NCBI): domain Eukaryota; kingdom Metazoa; phylum Arthropoda; class Insecta; order Lepidoptera; family Riodinidae; genus Calephelis; species Calephelis virginiensis. Next base: position 143,003 of record NJDC01058135.1, on the reverse strand, counting down.
TTTCAATTTTCAATTTTGTTTGTTGAAGTGTAAGTGTAACTTAAAGTGATCGAATATTTATGAGACCTGATTTCGATATTGATTCCCAACAGTGGTAGACATTTCTATGATATTAAATAATAATAATCATTATTATTATAATATCCCTGGACAACTTACTTAAATTGAATCTAACCCCAAAGTAAGCAAATTATATGATTGTGTTATGGATGTTAGACAACGAATTAATACATAGATATACTTAAATAGATACCAGATTAATTTAATAAACACCCAGACCCGGAAATGCAAATATCTAAATAATCATCACACTAATTCCTACCCCCGTCGGGAATCGAACCCGAGCCTTGCGGTGGGTGGATGTAGTTAGGCTTGTACGCTAGCCACTCGACCAACGAGGCGGAGACCAATGTGTTATACTACCAAGTACCAGCTGTTCCTGTGAGCTTAGTTTCCCCGTTCAGTTTGTAAAGAAAAAAAAATTTTTGATTAACCTCGTTTCCTCGCTGTTGTACGAGATAAAATGTACCCTATGTCCTTCTTCCAGTTCTAAACTACCTCCCCATCAATTTACAGCCTAATCGGTTTAACTAACACGGCTTTCTTCTATACATGTATATAGATGATTCATCTTTAATAATTACGTATTCGTCGAGTTTTCATTGTGCATTCTGCTATTCAGGTCGGAGAAAAATGCAACGAATCAAAAACCATGAAAATTGGTCCAGCAGATCTCGAGTTATAAAAGTTGTAACAAACGCTTCTTTTTTATTGAATAATTTTTGACCAGTTTGATGAATGGTCAGTATTAATTTTGAACAACGATGACCCGTTAAGTAAAATAATTTAACATAATATGTAAATACACATACAGACAAATACTAGTGGAATAAAAAAGTGTTTTCTTCCTGAAGCATCACAATACTTATTTAAGTTTATTGTTATCTCTTACTATAAGGAGAGTTATATGCTTGTTCGCTATTCTATCGCATAAAAAATATCAGATTAAATCAAACCACAAAGATAAATAAATTAGTATCCATGGAAAATTGTGCAAGTTGAATCTAACCACAAAGTAATCAAATAATATGCTTGTATTTTTGGTGTTAGTTAGTCAACGATTCTACTAGATAAAAATACTTGAATAGATACTTGGATAAATTTAATAAGCATTTAAGACTCAGATACGAAATTTGTGTAATATATGTATTTATCACACTAATTTCTCTCCCTATCTCAAATCGAACTCAAGGCTTATGTTTGGTGACATAACTGAAGTCTCACCTCATTGACGAAGGCGGCGATAGCAATATGTTATTTGGAAATCTTGTCGCCTAGGGGCGTACACACAAGAGAATCTAGTAATGTATGAGAAAAAAATAATAATAAA